>CABHPQ010158036.1:16420-27319 GCA_902168405.1 Peromyscus aztecus | reverse complement strand
GAAAAGGGATCCCTTCCTGTCTTCTGAGAATGCAGCACAAAGACTCTCAAACAGGACTGGCTGTAGGATTTGTAAAACCCAAAGCAAAACTGAAATGTAAGGCCGTTGTTCAAGACTCATTGAAGGGCAAATCAGATGCTCACTGGGTAAAAGTGTTTGATGGGCTAGCCTGGCAACCTGGTGAGTACCAACTCCACAAAATTGACTTCTGACCTCCACACAGGTGCCATTGCACACACCTTAACACACACACCCACACACGTACACATGTACATCATGCATTCACATACACAATAATAAATAAATAAATAAATAAATAAATAAATAAATTTAAAAAATTTACTGAGAACATGAGTATAGAAAGGACAAAACGTCAAGCCAAGTCCCAGGCCCTTCTGCATGCAGGGCCCTGTTAGGTCGCACGTGTCTCAAACCCAGGAAGCCAGGCCTTCTACAAAGAAGTCATGATGTAATCACATGGTGTGGAAGAAAGTACCATAATCCAAAAATCAGTCCTCAAAAAATAAATAAGTGCTGGGCGGTGGTGGCACATGCCTTTAATCCCAGGACTTGGGAGGCAGAGCCAGATGGATCTCTGAGTTTGAGGCCACTCTGGCCTGAAAAGAGAGTTCCGAGACAGCCAGGGCTGGTACACAGAGAAACCCTGTCTTGAAAAAATAAAAAATAAAAATAAACAAATAAATAAGTAAATAAAATTATGCATGGGAAGGCAAGTGTGTTAGTTAAGGATTCTATTGCTGTGCAGAGACACCATGACCATGGCAACTCTTATAAAGGAAAACATTTAATTGGGGTGGCTCACTTATAGTTCAGAGGTTCAGTCCATTATCATCATGATGGGATATGACAGCATGCAGGCAGGCATGGTGCTGTAGAAGTAGCTGATAGTCCTATATCTTGCAGGCAACAGGAAGTGGTCTCAGACACTGGATGGTATCTTGAGCACAGGAAACCTCAACACTCATCCCCACAATGACACACTTCCTCCAACAAGTCCATACCTACTCCAACAAAGCCTCACCTCCTAATAGTGCCACTCCCTGTGAGATTATGGGGACCAATTACATTCATACTATCACAGGAAGACACAGAGAACAAGGGAAATCCTGGAATTAGGGATATGGATAAAAGAACAAACCTGAAGGTATAGGAAAAACACCTAAATCCAGAAGGTATCTAAACTCCATATTGGTACCAGGGGAGAATGTCCCTTCAAAACAGCCTCTAGTTTGCCCAGAGTTCCCACACGAGTGATGACCACCTAGAGTTTTAGACTTCACTTGATTATATTTGGCAGCCACAGATGGCCAAACTCCATTGCAATATCACATAACAACTATATCATAAGAAATAAAAATAAAATGTTCAATATTTTGATTTGGTTGGGACTGGATAGAAGAGGAATGAACCCACTTTCTACCCATCAAGAAACAAGTATTTAAGTATTGTTGATAGTATCTTTTATGTTTCCACATAAGCTACAAGTCTCTAAGAAGAATCAGAGTAAAGGATGGCCACAATAATATTGTCCACTCATGAAACTGTAATCCTTAGTCATTTGCTATGTAGAAGCACAGCTCATGCCCTAATATTCTTTTCTATCATACATTTATAATTTTAGGTAGTTATGGCAAATTTATAACATTGCAGTACAAATGCACTGAGGTCGAAATGAGCAACTAATAATATGCTAAACCATTATAGAGGATTATTAGTGTAGTCAAGCAGTACAGCCTCTGCTGCACCTTTTGAAAGGGATAAAACACAAAAGAAATGCAAAATGCCACCTTCTGAATTGTGAACAGTGTTAATGGTTCTTCTAAGATAAAAGAAAACCTGGTATTCTATAGCTATTCTCATCTATTTGTTACATTTAAAAGGAATTTTTTGGTGTGTGTTAATGGATACACTTTTCTCGTAATGCACTTTATAACCGATTCATCATCTCATCTGCTTCTTTTTTTTTCTGGTTCAAAATTTATGTTAAGGAAAGAAAATTGCTTTAGTGATTACCATAGTCACTTGCTGAGCAGGCTATTAGGACATGTTATCCTGAAGGCTTGTTCCAATTTGCTGAGTTGAAACAGTTAGGCATGAAAGATTTTACTCACATTATCATCTACTCAACCAGTTCTATGCTGTCTGAATCTTGGTTTAAAATGTTATAGATTTCAGCACACCACTTCTGCTCCTAGTAAAGACAGAATCACCGCCACCAAATATACCTTGCCCTCAGGATTAAAATAACAGACAAAATATGTGGGAGACAGTGGCCATCAGACAAAGAATGTAATCTCTGAGAGACAGGCAACAGATGATGTGGCAAACCTCACGATTGCCACATTCAAGAAAGTATCTTACCTGTGGTGTAAAGAGAAGGAACAAGCAAGTGCCCAGTAGATGCTGTAAATTTGGAAAGGGACTTGAGAGCCTTGGGAAGTGGAGGTATATGGAGTTTTCATGACAAACTAAGAACAGGAAAAAGTCATGTGGAGAAAAATTCCTGAGAACCACAGCAGGTCCCCACAGAATACTCAGAAAACTCTTAACTGTTACACACATATGAAGCAATTAAAACTGGAGAAAGGCATGTCTCCCAAGCTCAGAGGAGGAAACACCTGTCACTTATCCAGGATCCAGAATAGCAATGATTCCTACCAACCAGACTGAAACATTTAATAATTCAGGGATCATTGACTGGGTGTTCAAAAAAGTCTAAGAAATGGTAAGGGATTAGCCCTAGATTAAATGCCATTCTGACCACATGCAACAAATATTTTAAAAACAAAATAAATAAAATATAAAATGGTTTTTAAGTGATTTAACTGTAGGAGGGCACGAGGTCCATGTGTTTGCTGATAATCACTAAAGACACCAGAATTGTTAAACACACAGGCAATTTCTTCAGTTGAAGAGATTGACACCTGTTCACCTGGAAGGCTGGAGTGGATGTTGTTTGATCACTTGCTATTCTGTGGAGCCAGCCCTCACCCAAATCCCCCAGACTTCTGAGTCACTAGAATCATCCTCATGAAAGATTGTCCCATGTACTTTGTAAAAGAGTTTGCTGTTATGCCTATTACAAACCCTTCCTCCCTAGGCCCTTATCCTGAGCATTTGTCTCAAAGTCAATAGAATCCATTCTTATAGAAGAGGTCACAGGTGCTATGCAAAAGACATGAACTTTGCAAGGGAGTTTCGATGTAGTCGTGACTTAAGTTTTGTTGTGGTAATTATCAGGAGGAAACTTTTTTCCAAAGTTTTACTGTCTTGAAATTTTTTTTTTAACTAAACTGCTTGGCATCAGACTCCAAAAGTTTGAACCAGCCTAGCTAACTACGTCTTGCTGAACCAAGTTTCATTCTTGCTTTTCCACGGATCGTTTCACTGCTGGCTGTGACACCTGCAAGGACCCCTCACATTTAACCATATTTAATAACAAATACCAAGAGTACTCACATTGGCTGCAAAATAAACTGCCAAATGCTGTAACATTTACAGTGTCTACAATCCAAACAGGTCATGATACCGACAAGGCAGCAGGATGCATTAACTCATTTTAGGAGGAAAAATGAGCTAATCTAGATTGACCCGATACCTGCAAAGACACTATAGTTATCAAGCAAGGATATTGTATGGGTTGAATTATGCCTCTGAAATGGTATCTTCAATTTCTAATTTGTAGGACTTGTAGGTAAGACCTTATTTGAGATATGGCCTTTACATATATTGAAGGCAAGTTTAGGTCATTCTGGATTGGTCCCCAATCCAAAGATGGATATACTTAAAAGAAGAGGGAAATTTAAACAGAGGGGCACATGAGGAGAAAGCCTTTTGATGATGGGGGAGAGTCTGGAATGGTTCAAGGCTAGGGATAATGAGGAGCACTGATGACTGCCAAAAACTAGAAGAACCAGAAAGAATCAGCCTCCAGAGCTCTAAGAAAGAATGTGTCCTTGCCCACACCTTGATTGTAGACTTCCAGCCTTACAAACTGCAAGAGAATTAATTCATCTCATGCAAAGACATCAAGTGTGTGGATCTTACTTTGTTACAGCAGGTCTTGGGAACTAACATAGACATCAAAAGAGTCACTGTGTTATACAGATTATATGGAGAAAGAGAACTTCTAGAAATGAAAACTGTGGTTTATGATATGAAACATATACTTTAAGGATTAGTGGCAGATCAAATATTCCAGGAGAATTTTTAAAAATTGAATTTGGAGACAGAGCCGAAAAAAATCACTCAAATGAAAAGCAGAGAGAAAAAACTTTCAGTCTAACCTTCTCCCAGCTGAACTATTTTAACATCCAATGAAATTGCTATGTTCTTGGGGAAAAAATACTTCAATATTTTGTTTGTGGGACAACTCCAGTCTGTTGTAAGTGCAACAGTTGGAATCCTAAATGGAAAGGAATGAGAAAGAGGAACAGAAAAGACACATGGGGGCTGGAGAGATGGCTCAGTGGTTAAGAGCACTGGCTGCTCTTCCAGAGGACCCAGGTTCAATTCCCAGCACCCACATGATAGCTCACAACTGTCTGTAACTCCAGTTCCACGGTATCTGACACCTTCACACCAAAGTACATAAAATGAACTTAAGTAAATTGTTTAAAAGAAAAGACATATGGCTGAAACTTTCCAATTTTGATGAAAATCATAACCCCACGTGTGACACTTAGTGTCAATTGCCAACTTAAAATCTAGAATCATCTGGAGAAAGTGCCTCTGGTATGCCCATGTGAGATTATCTTGACTACTTTAAGTGAGGGGGGGAAACACACCCACTGTAGCCCGAACCATTCCCTGGTTGAGATCCTGGACTGTATAAATGAAAAAAGGATACTGAGCTCCAGCATGTACCCATCACTCTCTGCTTCCTAATTGTGGATGTGGTGGGACTTTAAGATCCTGTTGGCTTGACTTCTCTGTCCTCACGGTGCTACCCTTGAACTGTGATCCAGAATAAACCCTTTCTCCATCAAGTTATTTTTGCCAGGATATTTCATATCGATAAACAACTGGAAAATTAAAATATCACACTCCTTGTCAAAGAAGCTTCTTTTTGTAACCTGTGGAAGCATTATAGAAATCCACAATTGGTCAAAATGCAGAGAGCAAATGACCATTGAGAACCCCACCCTAAATGATGCATCTATAACACAACCCCTATACCTATAGATAAGGGACACTGTGAGAGAGGTAGGTGGAAAGATTGTAAGCACCAGAGGACCAGTATGTCTTCTGAGACGTAGTGTCTTCTATGTATGACAGGAAAGCTGCGTCATTGAAATCTCAACAATATGGTCACCTAAACAAGAGCTGCATAATGACAACACCAGTTGACCTGCCAAGGTGGATGGACTATAATATGGAATCTATGAACTGAAAATACACTGCCTTGAGACTTCTGATGAAATTCTGATGAAACAAAGCTCTAAATATGTCAGTGGGAAAAGCAGGATGAAGGCACAAAATGGCAATATCTGGTATGAAAGGGTAAACATTAGAACATGTTATGCATGTTTGTATGAATATATAGCGATAATATTGTAAACAGCTTTATGGCCATGGCTTCAGTAATAGATAACAAATCCTTTATAAAATGAAAACTACCAAACTACCCCAAAGAGAATGAAAGAACCTGAATAACATTACACTTGTTTTTAGAAGTTAAATTTGTAGTGAAAAACTCAACGTTTAATTGGTTTCACTGGTAATTTCTACCAGATAAGAACAAAGTACTAAATTGTAAACAAACTCTAAAAGAAATTTAGATGGAGGAAACATTTCTCAATTCAGTCTGTGATGAAAGAATCAACTACTGAGAATACTATACAAAAGAAACTGAGAATATCATACAAAAGAAACAAAAGAAAGGAGTAAGAGACCACCTTTCCTTAGGAACATCTACACAAAACTCTCAAACAGAATTTCAGTAAAATTACTGCAAGAATACATTCAGAACAGTCAAAGGACGTTTATCTCTGGGTTTAAGATGGGTTCAACATTCAAAATGCAAGAACTATAATTCTTCACATTTACAAATTGTCATTGGACCACCACAATGAAGACTGAGAACAATTTCGTTTCTCAGAAAAATCTCTGGGTGTCTGTTTGTAGTCAGCCTCTCTTTTGAGATTTCAGTCCTTTGCGGTCTCATATAGCCCATGTGACCTAGAACTTGCTGTACAACCAAGGACCTTGGTCCTCCTGCCTCTGATTCCCACATGCAGGGATTACAGAAGTATACCACCACACTAAGTTTGTCTTCTGATGGGTTTGGAACCTTGGGCATGTTAGGAACCTTGAGCATGCTAGGCAAGCACTCTACCAACTGAGCTACATCCCCAGCCCTAATGTCATGTATATGAATGGTCACATATAAATATATAATTTTTTATTTGGTTTCTTGCACTTATCATTCACATTCAAGATTTATTCAAGATTTATATATGATGTGTAAACTAATGCTGAATTGATTTTACTATGGACAGGCATCTGTGCATTCACTGTCTTCTTAAAGGACATGTAGGGTTGTTTATACTTTGGGGTGACTATCAATAAGTTTCTGTAAACACTAGAGTGCATGTATCTTAAGCGTACAGTTCAATGAATCTCAATATTTACCTGCCCTTGACCTCCAGACTATTATTAATCTTGTATTTTCAGAATCTTCTCTCTTAATGTCTCCTTTGATTCCCAGCACCCTAGCCTTTCCATCCTGTTCTAGAGTTACATATAAAAGAAACCTTGTAGCGTATCAGGAGTTAGTGTTCCTTTTGTTCGTAGAAGAATTAGTAAGCAAATATACTTTCAAGAAGAAAATTGAGCCAATCTAATTTTTACTTGTAATTAATATTTTTAGTTAGTGCGTGAAGAATGATGTGACACTTAAATGTTCTTTTTACTCTCGTTTTCTGGAGAGGATGAAGGGGGATGAAAGCACAATTTCTAGATTCCTAAGCAGATTCCCTTTCTTTGGCAAAACCAGATTGTCACCACGCGGCAACGGTGGACACGCAGTTCCCAATTCTCCACAGCAGATGGCCCCAGAGCCCAGCGCCTGACTTCACGGAGTTGCTCTGGTCCGGTGAGACACCGGGTTTCGTGGCTCAAGCTTGAGAACCACCAGGGCGCGCGACAGTCCCTGCCTGCTCCAGCTTGGAGAGTATCGAGGATCCTCCCAGAGTGTCGCATCCCCCTTCGGCTGCACCCTGAGGTGGCCCCGGCTGGGTTGTCCAATTCTCAGCAAAGGTGACTTTAACCAGGAGAAGCCGAAGTTCTGTTGTAGGGGGACATTAGAGTATTCCACAACAGTCTCCTCCGTGGTGATATTAGACAAAGCCCATTTGAAGTAGGTCTCCGGTCGCTACAGCTCTTAAAGGCTGCTCAGCCAAGAAAGGCGGCTCCAGGAGTTCGGAGACAAGGGAAGAAGAAGGTGCATCTATGAGGCTTTAGAAAAAAACTAACGGGTGGGACGGAGAGTACAGCTCAGGGAGCAAGGTTGGGTGTCTCGGAACAGAAGGAACTGCGAGGCTGATCGAGTGTGGCAAGCTGACTTGTTTGGATGGAGAGTTGCCTAGGCAAGCGGAGTACTTGAGAGCCTCTCCTGCCCCCTCTCCAGTGTGCTTTCCAGCGATGAGGTCACAGCCCCTCCGAGCCCTCCTCCTCCCTCCCGTCCCTCCCGCTCCCCGGTCTCCTCCGGAGTCAGGCGCTGGGCACTGAGAATGACGCGACAGCGCGCAACGATGGAGTAGCCCAAGAGGTCCCTTGGAAAATGAGGCCAGGGTACCTGCTGCAGCTCGCGCTGCTGCTCGCCCTGCCCAGGAGCCTGTGGGGCAGAGGGTGTGCGTCTCCACCCTGCCAGTGCCACCAGGAGGACGACTTCAGAGTCACCTGCAAGGAACTCCACCGCATCCCCAGCCTACCACCCAGCACCCAGACTCTGTGAGTAGCCAAGGCCAAGGCCAAGGCCCCTGGACAGAAACCATTGGTGCGTGGTGGGGTACGCGAGTGTCTGGTCAGTCGCACAGACTTGGGACGATCGACTGTGCTGCTGACACAGGGAAAGAGAACCCTTAACAAAACTCTGTTGGTGACCATGGGAGTTGTACTTTCTGAAGAGTTACTACTATTCTGTCTACATTTTGCCAACTCCTAGCGCCGGTTGGGTTTAGTTTCACTTCAGGTGAGAGTAGGCATAAACAGATTTAGAACTAACTTTAAAACATTATCTCAGATAATAAAATTGCTCCTCCCCCGTAATTCCCCTTTCAGTCTCCCTAGGTGAGAAATTACCTTAGCCATTTGGCTTATCAAATAATAGTTAAAAACTTAATCAGAGGTGAGCACAGTGGCTCTCTCGCCTTTAACCCAAGCACTCAGGAGGCAAAGACAGGTGGATCTCAGTGAGTTCTGGGCCACCCTGGTCTACAGAGTGAGTTCCAGGACAGCCAGGGCTGTGTAAAGAGATCCGGTCTTAAAACTTAATCGGGAGCCCATTTACAAATGTCCCCTTGGACATGTCAGAACAAAGAAGGGTTCCAAAGGAAATGGAAGGGTACTAAGAGAAGGGAATGGGGAAGAAGGGAATTTCATATATATATATGAAATTATAAATGAGTAAATTTAAAATTATTTTAAAATAATAAAAAGTACAGTATGCCCTTCATCCAGTATGTATAGATCCTAACTGTGAACTGCCCAATCTGCATTCACCACTTATATCCAGAATTTCTTTTTTAATATACACGGGAAAGAGATGAAATTTCATAAACCACATTTTCATCTCTGTGCTAAATGTTTGTTTCTTAACCAATATTTAAATCAGTGATCCCTAAGACATTGGTTAAAAATATCACAGAAAGAACCGTGAGCCAGAGGGGCTTCTTACCCCCAGAGGATGTGGAGATAGGTGAAAAGCAATCCTATTTCAAGATTTTTCTCAAGAATTTATCTTACGCTGTTTGGTCCATTAGCTGAAACTCAGCCATCCACCCTTGTTTCTTATTTCCCATGGATGTGTTACTGCAATAACCTCTGAGTAACACTTCATTCTCCACACTATCTTCACAGAGTGAAACACATCTTTAACATAGTGATGAAAAGCCTACAATGGGTTCAGATAGTCTCTAAAACAGAACTCTTGTATAAATTTCAAAATCCATAAAGACAACCTCATTGCCCTTAGTTTATCTGTTTGTATGCTTATACAAGCAGGCTGAATACCTAACACGGGGACTCTGTCATGCAACTTCAAATTCCAAACCAAGCAGCTCACATAGAAAAAAAAAAGGCTTCAGCGAATGAATAAATAAATGCATATTCTTGTCTCAGACTGTCAGAAGCCCAAAGACATGCCTTCTTCACAGAGTTATCATTAGTGAAGAGAGATGAGGTTCGGTGAGTGCAAAGGAACTCACCATCACTCACAAAATGTTGAGAAGGGGAAATGCTGAAAGTGAGAGCATTTCTTCAAAAGGACTGTTTTCCTTCTACTTAAAAGAGGCTTCTGATGCTGTGATGCGAATGAAGAAAATCACTGGATCATAGGGCATGATTGCACAGAGACAGGTGGATCTGACCTGGAGAGTGGTGGAGGCCAGATGCTAGACCCTGAAGAACGAAGCTGTTCTGAGATGGGAAAAACATGGTTGATTTTTGTTTTCAAGTGTGGGTGAATAGCATGACATGCTTGCTCAAATAATGACCTGAGGGATGTTCTCTCACAAGATTTACATTGTTAGAGTGAATCCCTTCTTTAAACTTTCTTATTGCATTTTGTTAGCATATACTGATTATGCATAATAATGGATTTCATACGACATATATGATGTATATATAATGTATTTGATCATATTCAGCCCCATTACCCTCTCTTGTTCCCTTCCCCTTCCATCTGATCTCCTTTTTCTTCTGAACTAGTCTCCTGTGTGTGTGTGTGTGTGTGTGTGTGTGTGTGTGTGTGTGTGTGTGTGTGTATCTGTGTGTCTGTGTGTCTGTGTCCCAACAAGTTTAACTAGGATTGCTTACAAAACATGAATGAGGAGTTATAGAAGCATGGGCACCTTCCCATGACAAAACCCCTAAAGAAAATGTCTCTCCCTCCCCAAGTAACCATTAACCTCCTATAAATCCTCAGTAGGGGTGGGGACCTCGTGAGCCCCTACACACTTCATAGCAGGGTGCTGAAAGATTCAATCTTGCTCAAATTGTGTGCAGGTAATCACAGCTTTTATTAGTTCAAGACTGTTGCAGCCCAGACAGCGTTCTGCAAAACTCCACCCCATCCTCTTCTAGAATTGTTAAGAGCTGTGTGACTTATAATGGCTAATGGCTCTTGCAGAACTGTATGCCTCACTTGGCAACATCCATCAGGATGCTATACAAGCATAGGCTGGCCACTTTACACACTGCTAAGGTGCTGAGGGCATGTGCTACGGTGATGGGAGCAGAGATCTCTTCTTTCTCCACTGTCCATCCACCCGCACTGTGGTCTTACCGATGGGAAGGGAACAGTTACAATGTGGCTCTGGATCTTTTCCTTACATGCTTCTCCAGAGGGGAACAGCAGAGGCTGTGACAAGGTTGTGGGGGGCTGCTATCCTTACTCCCCATTTGCATCATTCAATAATCATTGATATGTAAGAAATCAGAAAAAAAACATTTACTCCTCATACTTGAGATCACATGAGGAAACTTAGAGAAAGCAAAAGAACGTAATTAAAGGTTTGGGCACATAGGGCCAGTGAGATGGCTCAGTGGGTAAAAGAGCTTGCCCCACAGCACAGTAACCTGATTTTTGATCCCTGGAAAGAGAGAACTGACTCTCACAAGTTGTCCTCTGACCTCCACATGAGCAACATAGCACGC
>CABHPQ010158036.1:0-16410 GCA_902168405.1 Peromyscus aztecus | reverse complement strand
CACACACACACACACACACACACACACACACACACACACACAATAAATAAACAAATGAAAATTCACCTCTTTGGAGGATTTTGAAAAAGGTGGAAAGCAAAAACAACAAGATTTTGGCACATAATTACAGATAATATTACCTCCAAACCAAACACCAAGCTGGGCCATCACTGTTCAAAAGGTTACCACATGTTGCCTCTCTGTATAAGAGGTTGGCGTTCTCAGAATGACATTTTGTGTTTTTATGGATTCTTTCTTCAGATAAGTGCTGACTCACCTTGCCTTGTCCTTTAACCCAGTAGATAGATAGTGCAGGATACCTGGCATTCTCCCCATTAGTTTCATGATGGCAGCAATGACCACCCGTACCTGCTGGCCTTCCTCCATTGTCTTGAGTCTTGGGCTTCAGTGCAGTAAAGCGTTTGTCCACCTTGTGGGAGTGTGTTCAGAAATGCTGTTGAGATTTTAAGGTTCTACTTTTAACTGTTTACATGCTGCACCTAAGGGTTTAATGAGTGACTATCACAGTGTTTCCTAAACTAAATGATCGTGTTCCACCTTCGGGATTGGGACCATAGCTTCCATTTGTGCTATTTACCACTTGGTATGCTTAAGTAGGCTCATTTCTTTAGCTGCAATAAATTTACTTAGGAAAGCTCATGATGCTGCTAGAGATGGAAAGTTACACTTGATACATAATAGGTGATGACCAGAAAACAAGACAGAACAAATTAAAAACTATAGTACACCAACAAGATGGTAGGGTGGACCACTGTCTACAAATGCCCCCACAACCAAGACTCTTCTCTGACTGTTGAGGGCATTAGAATTTCCCTTTCGGATACTGAAGTGACATCTGAGGGGTTTCCACCCCTTTCGCTGCTTGCCATTGTTTGACATTTTGCCAAACCATATTCAGATACATTGAATATCAATCTCCTCCAACTATTGACTTCACTGGTGCTTCCTGAACTTTTCTGATGTAGTGTTCCTGATGGTGAGATGGATCAGTGTCAAGAGCACTGGCTGCTCTTCCAAAGGACCCAAGTTCAATTCCCAGCACCCACATGATGACTCACAACTGTCTGAGACAGTGCTCTTCTGAAAAAGGGGGAAAAAAGTAGACACCCAAGAAGGGAGGCTCCTTAAAAGCCATCAAAGGAAGTGGAACATTTGTTTGTCAACTCTGGTTTTTCTCTTTTTAGTTTACAAAAGACTAACACTTGTGTACTCCCCCACCACCACCACCACTACACAAGTATTTATTTATATGGTACCTTGTCGTTTCCAGGAGTAATGTCCCTGAACCTACATGTTAATGTAACTCTACTTAATTATCCCAGATTTTGACTCAAAGAAGTGACTTGGGTATCCAGTATGGCAGGCACTGTGGGAGGACAGTGAGGCAGTTTGGAAGGCAGGAATAGGTTCACTTCACAATCCAGGAGCATCATAGAGCAAGATACCTGGCATCCTTCTCCAGTTTCTACACGCATGCGAATGTGGACCTGCACCTGCACACACATGTACACATACACCTGAAACTGGATTCTGAGATGATGAATGGCATGCCTAACTGGAGCCTTCTGTTGTAGCTGGGTTCTTTTTTGTTTACTCATGTGCAGGTGTATATGTATGTGTGTTTGTGTGCACATGTATGTACATGGGTACATGTGCCTTTGTACGTGCATGAGAAGCCATTGGAGTATGTCAGGTTTCCTACTTAAGAGGCCTGAATTCACAGTTTTTAATTATTTCCATGTCTACAAAAGAAGTGCTGGCTAGACTAGAGACTTATTCTATTTTCTTGTATCGCTTTTGACCAGGCAGGAAACATAGAGAAAGCTAATTCACAGTGCTCAAAATACATCATTAAATAAGTCACTCTTGTGTGAGTGTTATCAGACAATTTATCATCAAGGTGCTTTGTTTTCCCTGTTAAAGCTCAGAAATTGCTCCCATGAATCATTATTTTCTGATTGTATAGGTGTGCCATTTACATTTCAAATTAAAGCCTATTATTCAAGAGGTTCAGAGGTGTCCTAGAAGTCTACCACACTGCTGGGAACCTGGGATTATGTAGAATTTTATATGTACACAAACCAGCAAATTTCTTAGATTTTTTTCAAAGATATCCTTGACCTGTCAAAAAGTTGAGAAACCATGCATTGGTCTAACTTGTCTTTTTTGTGGGGCTATAAGTACACATTTGGTGTCTACTATGACTAGATCTATTATGTTACAAAGAATGCAAAACTGCCTGACCTCATGCTTTTCCTTCTGAACATATCCTGAAGATGATTACTTTCCTCACCATCCTTGAAAACACTTTCACACAGAAGTTCACCAAAGGCCCTCAGTTCTTTAAGTCAATGCTATAACAACATATTTTGCACATGTCTCATCCATTGTATCTCATTATATTTTTAATAATGGACTGGCAAGATGGCTCATCGGGTTAAGGCACTTGCCACCCAAGCTGGTAGCCTGAGCTCCATCTCTGGGATTCACAGAGATCCCACAACTCCTGCAAGGTCTACTGATTTCCACATATCCACATAAGAGCCAATGGGGGGAGGGGAGAGAGAGAGAGAGAGAGAGAGAGAGAGAGAGAGAGAGAGAGAGAGAGAGAGGAGGGAGAGGGAGAGGGAGAGGGAGGCAGAGTTGAATTAAATGTAGTAAGATATCCTTAACACCAAGCATTTCCATGTTTACTGAAACAGATCTATGTATTCAGCTACTTTTTGATTTTCATTACCGCCATTTAAAAATAACACAGAAAAATGTTAAGAATTGACAAATAATTCCATTTGTTCAAAACTATAGGTTGGATTTTAAAGTGTGTCATTGAGGTGTCAGACTCAACTGTATGGATTATTAAGAACACTAGAAAATTTCAAAACAAATTCTTATTCAGATGTAAGGCAGGCTCTTGTGATTTGAAGGCATCCTGTAAATACAGTTTTGTCAGATGTGGACATCCATATACACAAACCCTGGATTTTTCTGATACAGCTTTAATGATAATACTTTCCCATCAGAATACACCAGAAATTCAAATATTTCTTCATTATCATAAACATCCCACATTGCTTTTGCACATGGAAAACTCTCCCTAGGGTCCAGCTTTCTCTTCCAGTAGATATGAATTATCCAATTATATAATACATTAAGATTTGGGCTTATGTTTTCAGACTTTAGTTTAATTTTACCCATTCCTGGTTTTACAATACTCAACTCCAAAGAGAGGATTGAAATATTTCTTATTTCCAGGTGTTGTAGCTTTGTATCTTGTTATTTCTATTATTTTGTAAGCTGAGAAACTAGAAGGCCAGTTTTGGAGGGAAATGTTTGCACACAGGATCTAGGGAACAGAGAAATGAGGGGGTGTCCTAGGAGGATGGCTTTAGTGGACTCGGGCTGTGTTGTTTTCATCTCACCATCCTTCTCAAGTACTTCTGGGCTTACGGACATGGTCTAAAGGGTTAGGAAAACCAGAAATTCTACCTTTAAATAAACATACGCTACTAGCTCATTCCCTCCCTCTCTTCCTCTCTTCCTCTCTTCCCCCTCCCCTCCTCCTTCCCTCCTTTCCTCCCTCCCTTCCTTCCTCTTGTTTTTCCAGTAAATATTTATGCTAATACTAGTCTGGCATTGGTGAAACATAATAAATGACCACCTTGGCCTTACATTCAAACAGAGAAAACTTCTAAAATGGGCAGGGTAGGGCAGAGTAAAGCACAAAGACTGGCAGGTGGGGAAAGTTCACTTCAGAGGAGAAATAGAGAGAGGAGGGAGAGGGGAGGAGAGAGGAAGAGAGAGAGAGAAAATAGGAACCCTGGAAGTTGCCTTCAATTGGTCAGGTGCGATGCCTGCTGTCCTGTCCTTGCTTTGTAAATGGCCATTTTCTTTGTAACTGCACATGGTAGAGAGCTGAGCTCATCAGTCTTGTTTCTTATTTTAAGGGCACTGACTTGGTCACAAAAGCCAAAGCTTCACCTTTATGACCTAATTGCAACCCTAGGACTCACTTCCTGAAACTGGCACATTGGAGATTTTGATTCCAACCCAGTGAATTTTTTTGAAGGGGCTCAGATATTCAACCCAAAACAGAAGTCCTCATTGAAAAGGTGACATTCAAGTAGCATGCTAGATGAATTAAATGGGGGAAAGAGAGAGCTAGCCCCATATCCAGAAGAGTAAAATTATGAAGAAATGAAAAGATCCAGAAATGGGAGTGACATTGGAGAAAAATGTGCAGGCTGTATTGAGAAACAAAGGAAAAAACAAAAAAAGCTAAGTGGCTGAAGGAGAGAGAGTAAGGGGAAATACAGTCCTAGGGAACCCTTCACGGTGTGCGTTGTAAGTCATTATATATGATCTATAGAGTATGTAGAGTACATGTATGTATATTCACACATACATACTGACACACACATGCATACATAACTATTTTCTGAGTGAGTTAAGATGCTCGTAAGTATTTTGAAGAACCCTCCCTCTTCCCCCCCCAAAAAGTACAAAGTCTGGTTTCCATTTTGCTAGGATTGCCTTGACTATTATACATGTCAATGAGGTAAGAGCTAGCGATAGCTTGTACCAGCTGAATAGCAGGAAGGGTGATGAAAAATGGTGGAATCCAAGGTTTATTTTGAAGGTAAATCTAACAGGTAAATCCTAAGACTGACTGGTCTTAGCAAAAGACAGCAGCTGGTGATGTCTTAGCCCCAGTTCTCATGAAAGCAAATTAGGCATGAGAATTCTTACTGGGGAGCTTGATTCCACCAGACAGAATAGAGGAATGTGGGAATGAGGATGGCAGGGTGGGGAGTTTGCAGCTGATGTGATCCAGTGGTTGCTGTATCCCGTGAGGTCACAGGTGCTAAGCATCTTGGGACTCTGGCTGTAGGAAGGAGGGTTAAGTAAACACATATGCCCTGGTTCTTGTGGGCGCGGGGGTGCACTGACTCTGCCAACCTTCCAGGTTTCTTGCTCACAGATGGTGAGCTATATGCTGGGCTATCCAATTCTTCAATGTTTGCATTCCTGAAAACTGTCATGATGCTTCTATGTGATGAATTATTAAATCAAGTAGACTCTAACTCATTTTAACAGCTCTCTCTCTCTCTCTCTCTCTCTCTCTCTCTCTCTCTCTCTCTCTCCCCCCCTCTCCGTGTGTGTGTGTGTGTGTGTGTGTGTGTGTGTGTGTGTGTGTGTGTAGGTATAGGTGTGAGTATGTGTGTGCACACATGGAGGAGGCAAGAGGCTAACATAGGGTGGCTTCTTCAGTTACTCTCTGTTGTTTTTTTTTTTTTTTTTTTTTAATGATGTAATTTACTCATACAACCTGTACCTCTACTAAAACCCAACCGGCCACAAGCCCCCCGTTTGCTATCCTTTATTAAGAGGTCCCACATTCTCATGGGACTCCAGCCAAACCAGACAAGGTCCCCGAAATATAGCAGGGGGCCTGCCTGGAAGGGGAAGGGAATGACTTGTGATTCCAACCCAAATCCCTGGAAACAGAAACCCACCACAGACAGACAGATGGACAGATGGACAGACAAGAGCAAGGGAGGAGAACCCACC
Organism: Peromyscus aztecus; assembly: GCA_902168405.1. Lineage (NCBI taxonomy): Eukaryota > Metazoa > Chordata > Mammalia > Rodentia > Cricetidae > Peromyscus > Peromyscus aztecus. The sequence goes on along the minus strand of CABHPQ010158036.1, from coordinate 10,821 downwards.
TCACTCTTGGTTCTCTCCTCTTTGCACCCACTCAAAAAGGAAGTCAAACACTGGCTATGCAGACCCCAGACCACCCACCCGCCCATAGCAGCGTTTGTGGGGACCTTCCCTCCATGCAACGGGTGGCCCCAAGGTGACTTCCTATGGCTCTTCCTTTACTTTGGTTCGCTCCTGGCCACCTCCTCACCCTCTTCCTTCCCTCAGCCTCCAGCTCAGTCACTCGGCGTCTTCTATCACCTACTCGGACCTTCTCTCTCTTGCTCTCTGCTTTCTGACCTCCTTGCCCCAGGGCTCCTTGGGGAAGCAGCATCTCGGGCACCTTCTATCACCTACTCGGACCTTCTCTCTCTTGCTCTCTGCTTTCTGACCTCCTTGCCCCAGGGCTCCTTGGGGAAGCAGCATCTCGGGCACCTTCCTCCTACGGAGGGCCTCGCTAGACCCTGTCTGCCCAGCACGCAGGACTCACTTCACCAATTCTATTCAACTAGCCTGACTGGCCAGCAAGCTCCAGTACCAGCCCCCGCCCCGCCATCTCCACCTCCCCAGCAACGAGACTATAGCGGTATGCCCTCAGGCCCAGGTTTTTGTGTCAGTGCTGGGGATCTGAACATGCGTTTGTATCACAGTTCTTTACCAACTAAACCATCACCCCAGCCCCCATTTTTAATAATAAATAAATAAATAAATAAATAAATAAATAAATAAACAGCAAGAGTTAAATGTCCTTTTCTCTCCCGTCTTTAAAACTCACCACCAGCATGTTTTCTTTTGCTGAATTATGTGTGCTTTGTCAACTCTGGACTAGACTCATGCTATGTTTTCATAAACACATATGCCTTGCTTATTGCTCAGTGGCTCTGTAAGGCTGGTGTTTGACTCTAAGTTACACTTTGGCTTATTGCTCAGTGGCTCTGTAAGGCTGGTGTTTGACTCTAAGTTACACTTTTAAAGTAAGACCTAGAAATACCATCCTTCTTCCCTTTTACGTCATCACCGGTGAGAAAATGTTAATCCCACTGAACAAGTTAATCCCACTACCATAATTTTTGAGCGAAATTTGCACTACGATTTATTAAATACTGGCTAGGACGATGGACACTGGCCAGGTCCATACCTGAGATTCCCAGGGTATGACACTGAAATACATTAGTCAGAGGCTTATAAAGGCAAATCCCACAAGGCTACGTATTTCCCACCTTCATGAACTCAGGAGCAAGCATAGATCCTGACGTACTTCCTGCCTATGTGTGATCAAGCACATCCGGTGCAGTCGGGACAACCAAGCTTGTTTACAGAAGCGAAAGCACGTGCCTTGTTATCTTACATGAATGCATCCAGCATTCCGGGGAAATTATCTGTCCTTGAGCAAGTGGGGCTTACAGGTTAGAGGTATTTTTGTTTCATAGGTTTCTTAGGCACATTAATTTAAACTTAAAACATAACTTTAGCCATCACAAAAGTAAAAATTCAAGCACAGATGTCCTGCTATGAATTCCAGGTGCTCTCTACCCCAGATCTATCTTCCCAAACAGAGTTTGTTCTCTCTCTCTCTCTCTCTCTCTCTCTCTCTCTCTCTCTCTCTCTCTCTCTCACTTTCTCTCTCTCTCTCTCTCCTCTCCTCTCCTCCTCACCAGCTGTCTTCCTCCAGCTCTCAACTAGAAAATGCACACCACAGTCACTCTGAAATTTGCTAAGTAACAGCACTTGCTACCTTTGCAATACTGTGTAATCATCACCTCTATCTAGCTTCAGCTATTTTTCCAGCGTCACAAAAGGAGATCCTGTGCTAATTGAACAGGCATTCAACAGCCCCTGCCCCTCTCAGCCCTTGGCAACTGCTAATTGGCTGTCTTCTCTAGGGTTTTACCTCTCTTCAAGACTTTTCATATAAATAGATATTAAGGACATATGCCTTTTTGTGCCTTGCTTCTTTGACTGAGAGTATCGTCGCACTATAGAAATGGAGTGTGAGTGACTAAACAAGCCACCCCATGGAGAACTGAGTGTAAACAGGCCGATCTAAAGATTGCAAGACACACCAGTATAGAGAACATCCCCAATCTATGTCTCAGTACCTTACCTTAGATTAAAAAAATAATAAACACTGAATATTCACTCATGTTTTTCAGAAGCTTAAGCAGCAAACCATTTTCCAATACTAAAAAAAATCTTGAGTGCCATCTTGTGAAGGACAGTATTTTTAGCCACTTGGCCGAAGAATGGTGTACATTTGTTGCTTCTGAGCTTCGTGGTAATGTTAGGCAAGGAGATGATGTAAGAGGAAGGCATATGCCATGGTCTATAATTCTTTAATGAGTCAATATTTAAGCAAAAGGCTTTTTTTTCTGTTATAGAGAAACTGAGAAATAACTCAAGTGATATACCACTTCTACTGGGTTTTTCTATAATAGCTTTGGTTTCTATACCTCATTTTATATCTCTATTAAATGTTTAGCCAATATACCAAGAAAGAAATTGTGCTAAGAATTTTATTTTATTTATTACTTTTTAGATCTATTTATTTTATGTGTATGTGCATTTTGCTTGCATGTATGTATGTATGTATGTATGTATGTATGTGCACTGTGTGTACGCTTGGTGCTCAAATAGGTCAGAAGAGGGCTTTGGGTCCCCTGAAACTGGAGTGATAGGTGGTTGTGGACTGCCTTGTGGGTGCTGGGAATTGCACCTGGGTCCTCTGGAAGAGCAACAAGTACTCTCAACCACCAAGCCATCTCTCCATCCCCCTCCCTAAGAACCTTTAAAAATTTAAACAAAAGAAATATGCTGCTCTTCCTCTTGCTTTCTTTTGTGTATTTGTTTGCTCTATTTTGTTTTAGTATTTGAGATAAGATCTCACCATGTTATACTGGTCAGACTCAAACTCACTATTCGAACCAGGCTAGTCTCTCTACCTCACAGAGATCTGCTTGCTTCTGCCTCCCTAGTGCTGGGATCAAAAGGGTGTGAGACCACATCTGGCCATTATCATCGCTTTTATCCCAGCCATTTCCCCCCAAACTCCCACAGGTTACTTGGCTGTTTACGCCACAGGATCAACTAAGCAGGAAGACCTCTGGGATCTGTCATACCCTCCCATCAAGTGGTTATAAGGAGTGCAAGACTGGTAGCAAGCATCCCTCATGTTACTATTTAAATATGAAATGACCCACATGTGTTCAATTCCTGGCCCCTAGATGGTAGTACTATTTTGGCACTTTGGGAAAAGTTGGAAAGTGGGTCCTGCTGGAGTAAGTTCATCATTGGAAGTGTGTCCTTGGGGACGGTATCTTGCTTTATTTCCTTCCTATAATCTCCTTTTCTGCTTTCTATTCACCAGGAGCCAAAAATGCTCCTCCATGTTGCATACTCCTTCTGCCACGGTGTTCTTTCGGCCCAAGTGAATGGGACAAAGCAACCATGGACTCTCACCTTCTGTAACCATAAGCTGAAATAAACCTTTGTTTTCAGGTCTTCTCTTGGGTATTTTGTCACAGTTATGAGAAAAGCAACTCGGTCCCCAGCTGGTGATGCTAGTTTGGAAAGTTCTGGGATCTTTAGGAGACGGTACTTACCTGGAGGAAGGCACTGGAGGCATGCCTCTGAAGGTTATACCTGCCCCTGGTCTATTCCTTTCTCTTTGCTTCCTTTCCACCAGGAGAAGAGCCTCTCTTCCCCAGGATCCTGCTGCCATAATATTCTGCTTCACCACAAACCCGAAACCCAGGACCGTGGGTTGAAACCTCTGAACCTGTGAACCAAAATCTGGCTTTCCCCCATTAGATACTTTACATCAGATATTTTTGTTACATCACTGAGAAAGGAAACTGGATTACCTAGAATGTGCCTTGGTTACAGGTTAGCTGTTATCCCTAACAGTGGCAGATCTGAGAGACTGTGCCATCCAGTCTCATGTAACCTTCATTTAGAATATTTTATCAGTCTGTAGAGGGCAAGCTTCTATTCTATGCAGAGACCACTCAGCATCTTCCTGGCATCAGGGCTGTGCCACCTTATTAAGAAAGCATTTGTCCACCTTGCAAAGGAGGCTTTATGAAGATTTACAAGAATGAGTTTCCTCTTTCAAAGATAATCTTCCCAAGGAGTTGCCATCAGCAGGGGATAGTGATTGAAATTATAATCTGCGGGTCTCAGTCCTAATAGAGCCCATAAATCTGTAAGAATTTAGCTGCTTTGTGTCAGAGTTTGGATAACAAGCTTGTTAGTATTTCCAGACCCTCCAGATGCCCGTATTTAATGCTTGGCTGGCCTTCTTATGTAGCATAACCAAATAGGCATTTCACAACCACCCTCGATCCTTTCACCCTAAAACAACACAGCCAGAAGCTCCGAAATGTGTTCCATGAAGCATGAAAGAATTCATTAAGGCTCTGTCTGATTCAGTTCTGTATGACAACACAAGGTCTGATGTTCTTATAAGGGTTCCTCGTGGCACATTACAGAGACCAAAACAGATAGGGTAGCTTGGAGAAGCTATGGTTGATATATTTTTATATTTTATATTTGTATATATCATATATATTTTATATTATAGCTGACACCTTCCTTATTAATAGCAGCAAAATGGGGGAAGAAAAATATCACACACAAATCTATGCCATCTAGAAGTCACCATGACAAGCGGAACACTGGTTTCCCACCTAATAGCAAAAGTTATCCTAGGAACATATGGAAGTGTTACCAGTGAAGTGGCTAGGGCCAGTCTGCCCTTCCCAAATAGATATTATGAGCAGAGGAGGAGACGTTCTTCCAAGGGCTGGCAGTTATGAGCCCTTGAGTGCCCATGACCTGGTGGCTGGACTGGCAGACCTAAAGACTTTCTAGCTACAAACCCAGAAAGCTAAGGGTGGATAGCTGCAGGTTTTAGGAAGTGTAGGCATTCAAGTTGAAGGCTTATTGCTCCAGGCCTTAACTAACAGCATGTCCCGCATCCCACCCACCACCACCACCACATACACATTTAGCAGCTAGTATAATCGGTTTCCAGACGTACAGAGCTACAGTAGTAGACAGCAGCTGCAGAATCAGGCATCACTTATATTACAGCTTTAACCAGGTTTCGGGCACCAAAACCCTGAACTCTAGAGTGTCCGCTCTTGAGAATGGTTAGCATTACAGTTCTCGGGCCAAGGGCATCTAAGATTCTTAGTCCTTCAGGGTTTATAGCTCACTGAATCCTTCAGTGACCGAGGCCCACGGCGTCTCTGCTCCGATTCTTCACAGCCTTCTGTTTTCTTACCTGTAGCCTCGACTTTTCCCCTCCTGTGCTTTCCACTTCCATGGCTCCTGGAGTCCCTGCTGTCTCTTCCGGCTGTTGTTTCTCTCCTGACTGCTCTCCACACTTCAGCCGCCCTCACCTTACTGCTGCTACGACTGTAGTTCTTAGGGTCGGAGCCTGGGCCTTCGCAACCCTAACAAGCTAGGTTCACCTACCCACTCAAAATACACCAGTTAAATAGGCAACTAGCAGTGAAGAGCAAAGAAAGGATTTATTCGGTACAGCCGGAGTGAAAGAAAAACAAAGATGTCTGCCCAGTGACCTCTCAAGTCCACATTTCAGGTTCTAACATGAGGCTTAGGCTTAAATAGAAAGCAAGAGGTGGGCTGGAGAGATGGCTTTGTGGTTAAGAGCCCTGGCTGTTCTTCCAAGGACAAGGGCTCAATTCCCAGCACCCACATGAAGGCTCACGGGAGTCTGTAACTCTAGTTCCAAGGGATCTGATGCCCTCTTCTGGCCTCTACAGGCACTACACACACAAGCAGGCAAAACACTCATACACGTACGAATATGTAAATAAATATTTAAAAAAGAAAGGAAGGAAGGAGGAATGAATGAAGAACTGGTAGAGCAGTCCTGGTCAAGACGTGGTCCTATCCATCACTGATGCATCACTATCTGCTCCAATCTCTCCTGCAAGGTATTCTGACAAGTAGTTAGAGCTGTGAAAAATCTTTTCTTGGCAGAAGTGTCTCCTCTTGCTGGTACTAGGGTTTCAGCCTTTTCATTCTCTCCTGGGGAAATTCCAACTCCTTGGAATTTGTTGTTTCGATAGTCTGATTGTCAAAGGGAAGGGCTCAAGTGTCTCGTAAATCTTCATTCCTGCCAGCATGTTTACACTGCCACTGTGGCCACGGCCACTAACCCAATGCCACGTCTATAGTCCTCTGTGTTACCTGGCCATCCTGTTTTACTAATGCCAAGGACCAAGAGTGGACAAGAAAATACTGGTCTGGGGAAGCCTTTTATTGTGCCTAATGCTGCAACACCAGGGGGCAGTGCAGAAGGGTGTCTCTCAGCTGACTCAAACATTGAGCTCAGCTGCCTGCTTCTGAAGCCAGAAGGGAGTGTGGCAAGGGTGTTTACGCCAACTACAGGAGATTTACATGCTCATGAAGGAGTGTTTGTATCAGTCACAGCACAATCCTTCCCCGTGCACATGAAGTAGTGTATTTGCAGAAGCTGAGGTCTTGGGCCACCCAGGGAAGTACCCTTCCTCCTTTGCCTGGGTGAAAATGATAACGTAGTTATTTGTGTTGACCCAAAAGACTGGTACAAGATGCTTGAAACAGCCACGGCTGCAATGTCGTTTCCTTGGGTTATCCACAAAGCTTTCAGAGCAGTCAGGTCAGTATGAGGGAGGGCCCTCCTACTAGTTGCTTGGCCATAGTCCCTCAATTCCAGTCAGCAGAGACATCAGTGAGGGGATGGCCTAACAGCTGCCAATCATTCCAGCCTTGAACATTATAACTTACCTAAAGGAAACTGCACATTTAAGAGGGTCCTAACAATAATGGCTTATTATCAACAGTGACATATCTATATTCAACACTGCTCTAACAATGTTTAACTCTTGCCTCATTGCCCTAGGGAGAAGTGGGTGGCCCCTGTAATCTATTTCAAAAGGTAATTTACATACGGTTGTAATAGCAATGGAGATCATAAATCAGGAAAGCTTTAATAAGTCACAAACCTTTTACCAAGCATTGACCCCTGCTGTGGCTGACCTTCGGTACCTGTTAAATGAAAACCATAAAGTGGTTCAGGCCCTTCAAAGAACTCTTAGGTAAACCAAGGAGTTCTTCGATATTCAGGATACTTCTTACTCATCAAAGATGTGAAGTCGTAATTCGACAAATATTTGGTTGTCTCCTGGCTGACCTAAAGAGTGACCCAAACAGTCGGCTCTGCTAAAGACTGATTTTGAGAGATTTTGAGACTACAGAAGGTGGAAAAGGCAACAAAAAACCTGAATATTGGACTTAAAAGCCCCCAAGTGCATCTCCTCCTCCTCCACCATTGCAACAACACGCCCACCGTCTTCATCCCCCTTCCCCTTCACATGCTCACAAGGAATTTTTTTGCAAGTTGCTTTCTTCGTGCTTTTATTTCCCATTCACCCCTTACACAGTGTGATCTGGCTCTTGTCCCTGTTACTCAACTGAAAAAGTTCTTGCTAAAGTCACTGCAATACTTGTTGCAAAACCTAAGGAGCACTTTCAGACTCTTTCCCAGTTTGAACGTCTGGTGGCTTTGTCCTGCTAGTGGCTTCCCTTGGTTTCATTCACATCACTCCTCTTGACTGCCTGGCACCTCAGTGGGGTTTTCTAATCGGCGCAGGAGGCAGAGCTGCTGATGTAGAGTGAAGAACATGGTGAGTTGCTTCAGTGGGCCAACTGCACTCTTGGCAGCTATATGGCAAGCAGCAGACTCCAGCAGAACGTTCATCTTGATGACCGCCAGAGTCCTCTATAGAGATCTAATTCTTTGCATCCATTTGAGAAGGATTTTCCAGGATACCAGTGGGTTTCTCTTCCCTCGGGGAATCTTAGAAGAGAGTGATTGGGAGGGAAAAACTCTAACTTGCTGCTGCAATTAGTTTTAAGCCCAGGATTAGTAGTTATCACCTCTTTCACAATGCTCATCCTAAACTTCCCTCAGTTTCCACCTTCCCTGGTTGTGAAATGATCTGGTGATATGGCCAAGGCACTCATCGCCGGGGGTTCTGCAGCCACAATTAATATATTCTATGTAAGATGGGACCATTGCAGTGGTCTATTTGTAGTCAGGTATAGTGACATGCCAAGTGGATCGTCTGAGTTCCAACATATTCCTCTCTGCTCTAATAGTGAAGCAGCAGCCTGTTGCTCCTTCCTTAGAGTCTGCTATTTCCCATAAGAAGTCAACTACTGTAGTCTCTGGTCTCTGTATACAAGATGTCTGAAATGTCCAGATCACAGCCATAATTCCTAATTCCCTGTGGAGCCTAGAGTAATAGGAATAGAAAGCACAGAGTCCTCCAGTGCGTTGTTGGATTTATTGGCCAGTGCGAGCATTCCTGCTTTGGCCCTTTGATTCTTATATTTGTATTTATTCTAATGGAGAAACAGCACCCACATCAAAGGCTGTGATTTAGTGAGTCGCTCACACAATGGTACCCCAACATGGAAAACTGCTACCTACAAATTGGCACGTCAGTTTTGCCTTTAATCTTCTGTATGATACTTGCTAGAAGCAGAGAAGATTCATGGCTGCAAGATCACCCCTTTATCTTCTGTAAAGTGCATCTCACAGTTGGCTGCTGAGTTTAGGATATTCCAAGACTATGGATCAGATTCAGATTCTGAAATCTCCCCAGACACAGACGTTCCATGAGGGTCTATGAGGAAGAGAAACAAACAGTTACCTGGAATAAGCATTTACACCATGGTGGCAAAACACTGTCTCTTCCAGAAAAAGTCTGTCACCCACTTGAGGGGGGAAAGCCACACTGATCTCTGTTGCTAAGAGACTCAACATCAGTGATTGGCATAGCCTGACCACCTCTAAGTGGGAAAGCATACTGTTAGCAAACTCATTGCCTCTTTGTCAGTATGTCATGTATTAGTTAGATTAACTCTGACAATGAGAGACAGCTTGCTGTGTCACCCTTCATTGGCTGTTCAATGCTTTTTCTATAGTGGCTGCTTTTGGATATTGGTTAAAATATGATACAAGGGGGCTGGAGAGATGGTTCAGTGGTTCAGAGCACTGGCTGCTTTTCCAAAAGACCTTGGTTCAATCCCCATAGCTCATACAACTCTCTCAGAAGCTGCATAAAGGTAGAAGATACAGGTAGAAGAAAAGAAGCAATACCACAAAGTTTCTGCTCCACCAGAGGACCCGAGTTCAGCTCCCAACACAGGCTCCCAACCACCTGGAACTCTAGCTCCAGAGAATCTGACACCCTCTCCTGGCCTCTGGGGATACGTGCACACTCATGGCATGCACTCACACAGACACATGGACACACGGACACACAGACAGACAGAAAATAAAAATAAAAAACTTAAACAAACCGCAAGTCTCAAAGTACAGTTTTTACTGAATGTAATTGCTTTCATACCCCCATAAAGTAAAAAACTGTAAGTCAAATCACCATCTGTAATTGTTCAACACACCGCTTCAGAAGGTGAAAATTCAATTATCAGTCTGTTAGGTTCCCGACCACTCAAGTACTTCCAGCTTTTCCTTGTGATTGAGTTCTTTCTTCCCTGCGTGTTTTCTCAAGTGCCCTCTTTCCTCAAAGCAATAAGACCTCCCTTAGCCCTTCTAATAACATCACTCCACCTCTTCTTCAGTCCAGCAGTTTGTAGCTCACAATTTCCTCGGCTGTAAGTTTTCCTTAAACCAAGCAGAGCAGTCCTAACCTTCCCAGATGCCATTTCCAAAGCAATACTGGTAGCACAAAAAGCAATTGGTTATAACACTTTGGCTCTCGCCTGCTGTCTGTGTTCATGATTGCTAGTTGCCCTGATTTTTTTTTTCCTGGTGAGCTTTTAATCTTGCTTTTTCTCTATACGGGCCTTGGAAATTGGCTCTGTTGTCTTCTATCTCTATTGGTTGCATCTTAACTCTGCTTCAAGTCCTGTGCGACATCCCCGCATCTTTTCAGAATAATAAACAAACAAACAAACAAACGAATGAATGAATAAATGAGTAAATAAATAAAATATAATTGCATCCCGTGCTTGTATTTGACAGGACTTGAAATCCCTCCACCAGGTCTCTGTCTGGAAAGCTCTGGGAGCTCTCTATTGCCCCCTGCTGGAAAGTAGCAGACTAGCGTTTGGATTATTTCCCATGACTGAGGAAACATTGTTACTTGATGTAATTACCCTTCAGGGTCTCCCTGTACTCTCACCTCTCCCGGCTACTGTTTCTTCATCTTCTATGCATTTATCATCTGTGTTTAGAATGGCTTCTGAAGATCCCAAACTTCTACCAAAATCCCATACTTGTGATTCCATGGATACCAGGGTTTTTTGTTTGTTTGTTTGTTTGTTTTGTTTGGGTTGGGTTTTTTGGTTTGGGGTTTTGGTTTGGTTTTTATTTTAGGGAGTGTGTGTGTGTGTGTGTGTGTGTGTGCGCGCGCGCGTGTGTGTTTTCTAGGTTATTCCTGTTATTCAAAACTGCTGCTCTTCTTGTTCATTTACCATGGGACAATTATTATAAAGACTAGAAGTTAGTTCAGAAGTTAGCTGCTCTAAGGGCTTTCAAATCTGTCATTTTAAGGTTTGCTGGGGAATTTATTTGAAATGATGCCTGTTACAGACTCTTGAACAGTCTCATATTGTATGTCTGAGATATGATATAAATCTGGGGCCTGGAGAGACAGCTCAGAGTTAACTGTGGATGCTGCTCTTACAGAGGACAAAAGTTTGATTCCCAGCACCCATGCTGGGCAGATATCAACTGCCTGTTACTCCAGTTCCAAGGAATCCAGCATCTCTGGTCTCCTGCACTCATGTGCACATACCACA
>CABHPQ010158035.1:36433-51621 GCA_902168405.1 Peromyscus aztecus | reverse complement strand
AAAAAAAAAACCTGTTCATGTAAGCCTTGTTAAAACAAAACAAAAAAGTCTTAAAGTATAAATAAAAGGAGCTCGAGCTACTGGGGGCCACTTGAGTTCAATCCACCTGATGGTCAGAATCTTCCTTGAGCAGACACCCCTTCCCCATCCCAGGACCTGAACCTAAGCTGAGGCCGGATCCCAGAAAGAAAAAGAAAAAAAAAAAAAAAAAGCTTTTTCTGCATGTATGAAAATTGTGTAATGATTTGTCTTTTAGGCTATTTATGTATAGAATTATTGACCTGAATATGCTGAAGCATCGACGCATCTGGAATGAAGCCAAATTGATCATGGCGAAACATTTTTCTGATGCATCATTAATTCATTTTGAGAAATTCTACATCTGCATTCATCAGGAGGAATTTCCTGTAACTTTCTCTTCTTGTTGTCTCTTTATCTAGTTTTGGTATACAGTTAGTACCAGCTTGGTAAAGAGTTTGGCGGTTTTCCTGTATTTTCTGATTTAAGGACTGGTTTGAGGAGCACTGGTGTTCCTTGGACAGCTGGTAGAATTTAGCAGTGGATCCATCCGGCCTGAATGTTTTTTAGCTGGGGGACTTTCTTATTAGGGTTTCAATCTCACTGCTTATCTACTTAAAATGTTTATGCTGTTTTAGTTTAATTTTGTTAGGTCAATAAGCATCTAGACATTATCCATTTCTTTCAGATTTTCCAATTCAGTGGAATACATGGTTTTGTTTTGTTTTGGTTTGGTTTTAAGGCAAATTCTAATGATTTTCTGCATTTCAATGGTATCTGTTGTGATGCCTCCTTTTCAGTGAAGTCTTGATTTGGGTTTTCTCTCTCTTCCTCAGTTTGGCTAAGGATCTGTCAACTTTATCTTTACAAAGAACCAACTCTGTTTCGATACTTTGTATTACTTCTTCCGTTCCATTTCATTAATTTCTGCTCTAATCTTAATTATATCTTTCCCTCTGATGGGGGTGGCAGGAAAAGTAAACAGAAAGGAAAACTTGGGAAGAGGGCAGTTTTGACTAAAGTTATAATGAAAAGAACAACATAAAGAAGATAATCAGACAACCTGGAAAAGTTCCAACTCCCAGGACACTCAGACATGGAGCCCCTGGAAACCACGCTGCGCATCTTCTTTGGAAAGGGCTGTCAAAAGGAAAATGAAAAAGAATAGAGAAAGAGGAGAAGGAAAATGGAAGAGAAAGAGCAAAGACAGTAACAGAGCAGGGCAGAGCCGGCCTGCTAAACAACAGGAGTATTAACAAAGGAGCAACAATCGTGGGGGGGAGAGCATGATGGGGCGTGAGTCTGAGTACAGTCTTCTTTGCTGGTTCTGGTGTCTCTGGGCTCCTCCCCCAGCTCTCAGATGCCTTCCACACTTCTGGGCAGATCTTTGCAAACTCAGGTCATGGATGCTGCTACAGCGTAGATGGTCTTCCATTGGTCAAATCACAGCTCTAGGCAAGTCCTTCAGGGAAGGGGTGGGCTGTAAATGTGGTTCTTGCTCCTGGCAGACCCTTGCCAAGTTAGGTCACAGGTCCTGTCATCCTGGGTAAGGCTGGGGGGTAAATGCTAACCCTAAACCTGAGCAGTCATCTCCAAGCTCCCAGTCACCCACCTGGATGGCTGTGCTGCAGGTACAGGTCTCTTACCAGCTGACTGGAAATGATGGCCCTGCCCCCTCAAGTCCTTCCTGACATCTGGTAGATAGTCTAGCACCTGAGTCTGTGACCCTGCAGACTCTGGATCTGCTCAGCTTCTCCCAGCTTAGTTCTGGTACCAAGTTCATCCCCTTAAGTCTAGAGGCAATCGGCTGGCTAAGTTTCAGTGTAGTCAATCCCTGACATTTGCTCTGGGGCCATCAAACCATCCACTTGGCAGGAGTCTTTGAAAAAGCTCTTTCTCCAGCTGAGGACCAACTGGCTAGACTGTACCAGCAACAGGGCTGCCATGGGCTTCCAGAAGTCTCCTAGCACAGGAAGACAGGCAGCACCCAATGTGAGTGTGCTTCAAGATCTGGATGGGACTCCTCCACTCTATGAAGAGGTTGTTCCTCAAGTTCAACCTGAATTCTCACTGTTAAAGTTTATTTCCCATTCCCCCTGTAGGACTTAGGGATGACCAAAGGGGTCCTTCCAACTCTCCCACAGAAAAGACCAGTGCATTCTTGCCCTCTATCTGGAGGGAGGTGAGACTTCCAGTCCTAGAGCTGGCTGTTAGGTACTCGGGACCATCCCTGCATTCATGGTCTAGGCAGAGCTATCAAAGGCAGTTTCTGTGGGTCCTTTTTCTCTCCCAATACCTACAAAACTATCATGGGCTGATCTGAAAAGCTGTTAGTTGCAAGGTGTATTGGTTCGATGTCTGCTCACTCTTAGTGAACTGGGTAATTGTGACTGACTTCAAGGAGGAAAATGCTAAGATTGAACTGTTGTTAGTTTAACACGGTCAACTTACCAGCTGCAGATAAAAGGTATGCTAAGGCACTTCAAAGGAGAGCTAAGGAGGCAAATGACAGAATTTGGAAAAAATACTCAGGCCCAAGGCTTTTTGCAAACAGGGTGTAGTTTAGCTCTATACATCACTCTGCAAATGGTATTAAAGATAAATTAAAAGTGGAACAAACCTCAAATGCAGATTCCCACTAGTCATACAGATTGAAAAGACATAATTGCAGAGTCAAACTTACAAAGTAAAATTTCCTTTTGTGACCCACCTGCCCTTCTTCAATTTAAGAGACCACAAATAGAAGTGACTGGACTCAACCTAGTTATTAGAGACAGACAAGAAGGTTCAGACTGCTTACTGTCTAGCTTGGTCCTTACTGGAGTAGGTTACATTTACAACTGCGGTTTCGGAGTCCGTGTTCACTAGGGAGAGAGAGAGAGAATTGGTTAGTTTTCTTTCTGCTTCCTTCCTTTTATAAATTTGAAAGCAATTCAGAAGACAGGTACCTTGCTCACAGCTCTCCACCACTCCATACTGGACTAGTAAACTATCCAGCACCTAGCAGGATGGGGAGAGAAAATCATAAGTTTTGAGTTTCCCAAGTTATTAACCAGGGCAGGAATATATAGTCTCAAATCACAAGTAATCACGATGGAAATGAGTCAAAGAATTAACTGGGACTTTGCACTACAGAACCACAAGGACACACTCACTGCTCCTCCGTCCCCTGTGCCTGCCCATGCCTGTTCCCCAGCTTTCGGCTCTCTGCCGGTGGGCACCTGCCGCCCTCAGCATAGCCCACTCTCCAGGCAGAAGGCAAGTTGCACGCTATTTCTCATACACGAATGCATCATACATCTTACTTCCTCCGTGGATTCAAAGTCATAAGACAAGGCCTATGTTGAAGAGTTTTATCTGTAAGATGATCCTTTTAAAAAAAACAACTTCCTTTTTTTAGTGCTCCTGATTCTAGCGAGACAAGATAAGCACAGGTACACAGCAACCAAAAGCACACTTGAAGTAGCTGTCAGCACGCAGGCAGCTATGACAGGCGTCAGGCGGTGGAACATTTCTAGATCTGAACTAGAGTGGAAAACGTAAACACAAAGCTGTTCTCCTCTCTCTCCTGAGCTGTAAGCTACTCTGACAGAGAAGCTATTAAAACAGTAACTATAGGTCCGCTATAACAACATCACAGAAGCCAACTTCAGCTGCCCTTAGCTTCCAAGGTTTTTTCTCCGCTTGAAATGTTAAGCAAAATTAGCTTCTATGTATTTACAGCAAATTGCTTACTAATTTAATTGCCAAAATATGGAAGGCAGTAAGTAGCCCCTGCGGATGCTGCGCCCGGGACACAGTAAACTGCTAAGAAGCATGCTACATTGTAAAGGTAAATTCCTACTTCATCGTGAGCCCTTACTTCCTTCAAAGGATACTTCACTTCACCTTCTGTGGTAACCTTTCTGCTTCTGCCTACTAGTTGTCTGGGAATGTGCTCTCTTCAAGGAAGGCTGACTCCTAGCTTGTGGATAGAATGCCCTTTCTTTTTCCTTTTGAGACAGGGCCTCACATAACTCAGGCTGGCTTCCAACTCACGATGTAGCTGTAACTTGGACCTGTTGAAAGCTGAGGTATTGGGGTGGTTGAGGAGGAGGGAGCAGGCAATAAGGGATAATTACTTATTTAATATGTTTACTTAATCATTCTTAGTTCTTTCTAAAAGCAATTTGCTCGGTAATTAAATATGTTAGCTTTCAGTTTCGCTTCGGCTACCTCAGCTTTATTACTCCAGAGAGAAAGCTGAGTCCTGTAGCCTGTAGACCTCGAGGTAAAACCTACAGGATAAATAAACGGGCGGAGCCAATGCTCTCCAAAAGCTCCGCTGGCAAACAGGTCCATCGGCACAGTGTATGATGTTCATACACACATGCGTGCACACAGAATGCACACACACAAATGCATATGCACGTGCATGCACAAGTAAGATTTCAAGTTTAGGAAGTGTATTTCAAATTTTTACTGCATATTATTTGATCAGATTTAACATATTCAAAACAGAACTTCTTGAACACTTAAAACTTTTTTGTTGTTGTTTTGGTTTTCTCAAGACAAGATTTCTCTGAGTAGCCCTAGCTGTCCTGGAACTTGCTTTGTAGACCAGGCTGGTCTGGAACTCACAGAGATCCCCCTGCCTCTGCCTCCCAAGCACTGGGATTAAAGGCGTGCGCCACCACCGCCCGGCTCACTTAAACATCGTGTGCCCAAGAATAAGTAGATGCTACTGGTTACTGAGTATACTGTATAAAATCTGCCATCTACTACACTCAAAATGGTAAACTTCATGGAATATAAATCGTACTCAAATAAACGTAACTTTAAAATCAGACGAAACCAACAAAACTGTAATCCTTACAAGAAAGAGGTCCAGCATCAGTCTTGGTATCCAGTTGTGAACAAATTAACAACACAACCTGGCACCACATGAGAAGCTTACAACCAGGCTGCAGGGGGATTTCATTCTCTGCACCATTCTCAGAGAATGGGCGGAGTCTGCCAATGGCCTAATTATCCTGGGCAGGTTCAGTGGTGCACGCCTTTAATCCCAGCACCCGGGAAGCAGAAACAAGTGAGTTTGAGGCCAGCCTGGCCTACATAAGGAGTTCCAGGCCAGTCACAGCTACATAGAAAGACCCTGTTTCAAAAATTAACTAAGTAGATGGGCGGTGGTGGCACACGCCTTTAATCCTGGCACTCAGGAGGCAGAGGCAGGTGGATCTTTGTGAGTTCGAGCCCAGCTTGGCCTACAAAGTTAGTTTCAAGACAGCCAGAGTTGTTCAACACTGAGAAACTCCTGTCTCGAAAAACAAATAAATGTAAAAAAATTAGGTAAATAAATAAAATCCTCAAAAATGAAATGGGGCCCTGTCTGATCATGGTTTTTCAGGTCAACAGTCACTCGCCCAGAGCACCAGCATCTCCTAAGGCTGACACTTTGGCTCATCCTCATTAAGTAGAAGATATGCTGTGTTCCTGTTACCAGTCACATCTACTGCCTAACCCCTGGCTCTTGCTTCTTCCTAGCTCCTTTTCATTCAATCAATCCCCTTCCCCTCAAATCCCTTACATAGTTCTAGGATTTCCACAAACCAGAATCCATACTTAAATGACTTTATCTCACTCAAGCTGGATTAGAAACATTTCTCCATGCTCAGTGACGTTTAAACCCAACTGAAGGAGAAAGAGTATATCAAAGCAGTGCCTTGGTGGGAATTCTTCCTCTTAGGACTTAGAAACCACCCAAATGTGAAGGACCTCACTTTTATGTTGTTCACTCGGAAGCACAGACAGCAAGGAAAGAGTTAGATGACCAACACAAAGGTTATGGCTTTCCTGACTGTGGTGGTAAAGAGTCAAGGTCACTCACAACAGCCTAGACTGTAAACAACCTCAACATCTATCAACAGATGAGTGAAGAAACATGGCCATAAAAGGAAGCATTTACATACACCACAGCATAGATAAACCTTGAAAATACTCTGCCAAATGACTGAAGCCAGGCGCACAGTCTGATTCCACTGTATGAATGTCTAGAATACCAAATCCCATAGAGGCGGAAAGCAGACAACTGGTTTCTGAAAGATAGGGGGAGGGGAAGTGGCCAGCAACAGCTGGAGGTTCTTTCTGGGGTTATAAAACCTTTCCAAAGTCGCAGTGGTGGTTGGAAATAAACTGTGGCACACTAAAAACCAGTGTCCTGTGCACGTCAAATGGTGGACTGCAGAGGACATGAACTCCAACTCAACAAAGCTGTTGAGTCTTACTGAAGTTCAGCAAATGACACAAAATTTGGTATATTCTGATATTCTGCATTGTTGTGCAACAGTTTCCTCTGAGACCAAAACATTCCATCTTGGAGGATGCTCCTTAAGCATAGGAAGGTAAACAACTCAGAACAGTTTAAGGAAGTCCCTGAAACTGACCACATTCACTAGGCCCCTCCCTGCCGGAGTAAACAATAAAAAGCCACAGATGCAGGAGAGCTGAGCTGCAAAGACGACTCAGACTAGACCAGCTACCTGGAAGAAGCAGAAACCAGCAGAGCTGCCTCAAAGGAGTTCAGATCAACGGGGGCACTGGACAGGACACTCTCCAACCTGTTGAGCTACCTGCAGGCTGTGCAGTGATCTCCAGGTCCCCAGCTTTGTGAGCTGTTACCCATTCTAGGGTGGGCTTTGGTGATACGGCCATCTTTGAGTCATTTTTGCTCCTGTAACCAACCCATATATGTTCCTATAAGTAGCCTCAATAAAACTCATTGGCTCACCAAGTTGGACTTTGGTGGTATCTCTACTTTGGTTTGTTGTGGATTTCCTCTGACATAAGTAGATGTGTACTTGTGTTTCTCCAGGAAAAGTTTTGTCACACTACATGCCTACACTCATGAAACCATCACAATCATCAGGAAAGCAGTTTCCTCCTGTGTCTCTTCAACTTAGTAGTGACTGCCATTTATTCCTATCCATCCACGATGATTTCAGTGGACAGCTGAAAATACCCATGTAACTCCAGCTTCCTCTGCCGCCCCGGCCTCAGCTCTACCGAAACCTCCTCCGGGTTCCTGCTGCTTTCCTACCAGCTCCTCACGCTGTCTGAACCATGAGCCCACAGGCCTGCTCCAGTCCGGCTCTGTCTTCCTGCCAGAAGCTACATAACCCTGAAGGAGTTTCAAATAACGGATGTGTGCTGTCCATACTTCAACATGGCTATGCATGCATATGCACACACACACACACACACACACACACACACACACACACACACACACACGTTTAATCCCAACCCCTATTGTAGCCCCATTTTTTAGACTGAGTGGTGAAAGGGGTTCCTCTTTGTTTTTTTTTTTTTTTCTCTGAGTGTGTCTGTTTCTCTGTCTGTCTCTCATTCCCAACAACTGATCCTGGAAATGAAAGCAGTATCATTTTATCATCTCCTTCCTGAGCTTTTCTCACACACTATACTAACAATTATTACTCTTGGTGACGTTGATATCCGGCGTGTGACAGTAATCTATTCGTCACATCACACTAGCTGTTAAAGCTGGAAGGTAATTCCTAACACACACACTCGGCCTCTTTGTACGCTTTCTGGTTAAAACGGTCTTTAGCTTTTCACATGGCGGGACAACACTAGGCACAACAGTCTCCATGCCAATCTATATCCGCCAGTTCTCCTTCATCCCTCCTCCAAGCAAAGATGTACTGAGCTCTAGTACTGAGAAACAAGCTCATGGCTTACATTTGCTTAGTCCATGCCTAGCTAAGTGAGAACGACTGAAACAGATCAACAGGAAGACACAAAGTAGCATTTGTGCCCACTGTGGTGATACATAGCTGTAAGCCCAGGGCTTAGGAGGCTGAGGCAAGAGAACTGTCAAGGATTTGAAGCCAAACTACACTATGTAACAAGTCCTGACTTTAAAAGAGGTTTTTGTCCTGAGTACAAAGAAAGCTAATCTTCAGTTCCATTAAAGGTCCACAGTGATTTAGGCTAACAGGTACATGTTACAAATTCATGTGAAAGCACAGCCTGAGGTCACTTTTAGCACCCACACTGCCGTGAAACTCAAGTACAACTCAAAAGGCAGGAGCGTGCAAACACACCTATCACCTGGAAACCTTCCGACACTGAAATCAGTCAAAGGAGGTAGGAGCCATGTTGCTAGAAGTCACTTTGCAGAGCTCGGGATGGGCAGACAAGGGGAGGAACTTCCTTCAGAGGCACCCAGCACTTTCTCAGGAATAGGCCCAGGAACTGTTCTTACTTTCCCCTCCCTGTACTGGGTGGTTTTGTGTGTCAACTTGACACAAGCTATAAAGTTATCAGAGGAAGGGGCGTCAGTTGAGGAAATGCCTCCTTGATCCAGCTGTAAGGCATTTTCTCATTCAGTGGTCACTGAGGGAGGCCCCAGTCCATAGTGGGTGGAACCATCTCTGGGCTGCTGGTCCTGGGTTCTATAAAAAGTAGACTGAGCAAGCTATGGGGAGCAAGCCAGTAAGCAGCACCCCTCCATGGCCTCTGCATCAGCTCCTGCTTCTGGATCCTGCCCTGTCTGAGTTCCTGTCCTGACTTCCTTCAGTGATGAAAAGCAATGCTGAAGTGTAAGCCAAATAAACCCCTTCCTCCCCAGCTTGCCTTTTGGTCATGTTTTGTGGCAGCAACAGAAACCCTAAGTCACCCCCCACGTGTTTCTTTGTTCTGCATCTCTGTGAAGCTATGTGACAAAGGACACCATTTCTAGTAAATACTGACCCAAACCAAACAAAATAAAGGTGTCGCCTTATGATTTCTCTAAAATATCACCAACACAACACTTTGGATAAGACGTCTTACAGCACATCTAAGGACAGCTTCCGGGTCAGGAGGGCTTGCACTCACAGATCATCCGCTGCCCAGCAATCCCTATCACCAGGAAAGCCCTCCTGGGCTCACACAGATGTCCAATGTGGAGTCATTAGAGCAAAAGCATGCCTTCTGGAAACTGTAACTTTCACTAGTTAGACCCTCTAAACCAGGTGAGGAGGAGGTCCTTCAGCATTCATTCAGTCATGTGATGAGAGGCAGAAGGGCAGTCACCTCTCCCAAACCCCCGTCCACCGTCTCTATGTTTCCACTGGGCAGAGCTGAGCCATCCTGGCTTTAAAAAGCTGAGTGAACAAGTCACACCCTTGACTAAATCCCTAACAAGTACTGGGAAGTCCCTGTGTGACCCGCTCATCCTGTTTTGCATATACCATTCTCTCCAATGCACCAGCTGTCTTTGATTATGAATTGTGC
Source organism: Peromyscus aztecus (assembly GCA_902168405.1). Taxonomy (NCBI): domain Eukaryota; kingdom Metazoa; phylum Chordata; class Mammalia; order Rodentia; family Cricetidae; genus Peromyscus; species Peromyscus aztecus. The sequence continues at coordinate 42,327 of CABHPQ010158035.1, read as the reverse complement.
TGTCTGGAAGCACTCTGTCCATCACTCCCACCACACACTCCCATAAAGTAACAGCATCTCATTTCACAGCTAGATGAACTGGCAGGGAAGCTTAGAGTGGTAGTCACGTGACTCTCCCCCCACCCCAAGCTGTCAGGGGCAGGAGCCCAAACTCTTTTAACCTCCTGGTCAACTAAATTGCTTCAATTCCAAGTCTATCTAAACCAGAACATAAACACACCAACAAAAACGGGTGCAATTTTTGCTGGGCCATCACCTGTGCCAGAGAGTTTACGCTGCCCTGAGGGAAAGGGCTTTATCTAACCCCTGGGCTAAGCTCAGGTCCCAAGTACTAGCTCCAAGTCCCCCATCTCCCACTTCCTCAGACAAGGAATCCACAGCATCGCTCCTGGCTCAGTCTTTCCCAATGCTGCAGGATTCCACTTACACAAAAAACTGAGTCCACAGAAAAAGCAACAGGGTTTGTGGAGGTCAGGGGTCAAGAGGAGGCGAATGGGGAGCAGCCGCTGGAAGGTTACGGAACGTCTCTCAGGGATAACGAAATGGTTCTAAAATTAGTGGTGGTCATGCAATACACTAACACCTGATTGTACGCGGTGGTTAATGTTATGGGGTGTGAACTGTACCCCATTTCTTTAAGAACTATTTCTGAGTGTTTATGTTTACACATCTACATGCACACTCAGGGCAGCAGCCCCCCTTTCATTTGCACACTTGTACACCCAGTTCCACTTTACCCCCTCACACACACACCCTTATCTGCTCCTCAAATGCACCCGACGACGTCTTCATCACAGATGATGAGCTGGGGTGGATTCTAAGTGCAGTCTTCCTCACCTCGCTCCCCAGCCAGCCGATATCTTGAATAATCCATGTTAACAAACACAAGCCTATTATTCTTTTCAAGTGGCACAGGACATCTCCAGAACCAACTGTTACTATTTATTACCTCTTTCTTCAGCCCACAGTCCACCCCAACAGGAGAATCCAAGAGACAGGACAGTGACAGCCTGGCTCTTCCAGGCCTCAGGCCCCAAAGCCAAGGATGAAAGGCTGGAGAATTCTAGAATCAGCCAGCATGGTGGCACAAACCCGCAACATGAATCTGACAAGCTGAGCCTGGAGGGCTTTGAGTTGGGGGCCAATTGGACTACACGGTAAGACCCTGTCAAAAACAAAACCCTACAAATCAAGCAATTTCAGAACCCACTAACTTATTCCTTAAACAGTAAAGCGGAACCGTGGCCAGAGGAAAACGGAATGGCAGAACGCAGAGCCAAAGTCTAGTCAGCACTTGCCTGGCACATGAGACCCTCACTCAGTCTCTAGGACTGTGGAGAGGAAAGCGGTCCAGTTACAGTTCTCACAGAATTCTGAGTGCATCACTGGTTTGTACTGGGTAGTGGGACTCCACTGGAGGAAACTAACTTTAATTTGCGAGTGGTCAATTGTAGACAGCTTTTGGTTAGAGATGGGGCTTCTATCCACTCCCACTCTTAGCACTGCCCCCCCCCCCCCCAGGCCTCTCATTGGCCTGGAGCTCATCGGTTAGGCTAGGCTGGCAGCAGGTCAGCAAACCACAGCGACCCTCCAGTCTGTCTTCCCAGCGCTGGGAATACAAGCATGCGCCACCATGTGGGCATTTTGCACAGGTTCTGGGGAGCAAACCCAGGCCTCCACACTTCGGAGGCAAGCACTGAACCTTCTCCAGCCCTCTTTACGGCCTTCACCAAACAAGTAAACATGGAAAGATGAAGAGGTGCCCTCCAAAGTCAGTGCAGTTAAGGATGCTACCCACAGATGAGCACCTCGTGATAAAACTTGCCGGAATACTAAGTGAAAGACAAGGACAGCTGTCTCCCCTTCATGTTAGGGCTGAGCTTAGCATAAGAGGGTTTCAGTGTTGCATCTAACGAGCATAGTTAAGAGCACCAGACCAGCAAATGCACAATTTGGTGCACCAGCACTTAGGAAAATCACAGCAGCTCCTGCTGTAAAAAAAAAAAAAAAAAGCAACGATCTCAGCTAATAAATGTCAGAGCTGATACACAGGAGGGGAACTGACAGAGGCCAACAAAAATCCCTCAAGCCGGGGACAGTGGTTCATGCCTGTTGGTCCAGAAGGCTAAGGCAGGAGGATTGTTGTGAGTTCAATGGTTAGCCTGGACTACAGAATGAGACTGTTTCAAAGACAGACAGACAGACAGACACAGACACACACAGACACACACACAGACACACACACACACACACACACACACACACACAGAGGATTTTAGATAGATATGTGGTGATGTACTTCTGTGATTCCAGCTGATTCCAGCTTTCAGAAGGCTGAGTCAAGAGAATAGACGGTTCGAAGGCAGCCTGGGCAAAATGGAGAGAAGCTATTCTTTATCTTTGACGCACTAGCTTCATTTCTGTTTAGTCAACATTAAAGAAATCACCTGGAGTGTGAGTGAAAATCTATGCACAGACATGTTCATTGACGGGTCAGTTGCTAGAATGAGACTAAAAATCACTCTCATAGGCAGCAATGTGGAATGGTTTAGATAATTACAAACCGCACAGAAAACAGGGTAATTAACAATCATTATAAACGCTCACAGAGGCCAAGGATATTTTAAATGTTAAAACTTTGGTGCTTCAGCTGGGCCTGGTGACGCAGACTTGGCTAACCCAGAGAACTGAAGAGAGATCCCGTCACACAATAAAAATAGAAAGGGGGCATCTGTCTAGTGAGTTTGAACCCCTTGATTCAATCCCAAGTAATTACCCCAAGGCCTCACAGATTGCTTCAAGAAAATAAAGACACCCACAGAAAGGGATATTTGCAAACCATGTGTGTGATGAGGGGTGTGTATATGGGGTGTTTAAAGAACTCCAAATTTTCCTGTATCAAACACTGTTAGTAGGAATATAAACTAGTCCAGTCATTTGGGAAATCAGCTGATAGTTCCTTGGAAAGCTACCACATGCCTCACCAGTCCCACTCATTAGGTACATACCCTTCAAAACTCTGAAAATTCTACCCACCACAAACACGCTCACACCCTTCCCAGGGGCACTCACACAGCTTACAGCTGACCAGTGGACAGACTGTACTCGGTATATTTACATAAGTCAAGTACACGTTAAAATATGGCACCTTGAAAATACTATGCTGAAAGACGCCAACGTGAGCATGCTGATGGTGTACCTATGAGTCGGGGACTCTAGAGACTGAGGCAGGAGGACTGCAAACACCAAACTACCCTGGCTACCCAGTAGGCCCTTGTCTAAAACACCAAACCCAACAGTAAAGCTGGGCATTCAAGGCCACACATGGAATAACTATTACCATTAAATATCCAGAACAGGTAATCTACAAAAACATAGGTCGGCTAGTATTTCTAAGCTCGAGGAAGAGGCTAGCTAGCAAGCAAAGAGGCAATTGTAACACCCACAGGTTGTTTTAGGGGGCAATGAAAATATTATGAAATTAATGGTCATGTTTCTGACCCTGTGGACACTCTAAAAAAGCCACTGTATCGTGCACTCTACAGGGTGAATTTTATAGTCTATGAATTATGGTTCAATTTCTAAAACATAACAGAGCATAAAGTACAACATGCCTGGCCATGCTAAGAAACTGAGTCCTTGGCCAGGTGGTGGTGGTGCACACCTTTAATCCCAGCACTTGGGAGGCAGAGGCAGGTGGATCTCTGTGAGTTCGAGGCCAGCTTGGTCTACAGAGTGAATTCCAGGACAGCCAGGGCTACAGAGAGAAACCCTGTCTTGAAAAACTAGAGAGAGAGGAGGAGAGAGGAGGGGAGGAGGAGAGGAAGAGAGGAGGAGAGAAGAGAGGGAGAAACTGAGTCCCATAACAGAATTACTCCAGGAGAAAGAAAAACCTACCTCTTCTACCTTTATCACTCTCCCAATTTTCTACTGTGAACGTGTACTTTTCTAGTTAGGAAAAAGTAAAACCAACAACAACCAAGAAAACCCAACATGAATTATGTAAGTTACACTGACTTTCAGAAGAAGTAAGGAATGCCAAGAAAACAGAGTGTCTGTCTTATATTTAAGGTTCTCCCTGAAGAAGTGAGGCAGACAAGCACAGGGAATCGTTCAGCAATCCAGGACTCCACTTGCACATCCCTTTCCTAAGAATCCACCTGCACCAGCTGCACAGAATACTCTGGACTGTGGAATAAGTCCCCCACACACCATCAAAACACATACTATGTCCTGTTTTGTGCATAGTTTCTATCCTGATGTATTTCTGAAGATTCCTGATTCAGAGGGTAGGAGGCCCGCGGTGAGCAGAGGATTACATTTGTCAATGAAAACATTCGGTGGCCCACTATTACTTCCGACTCATTTGTACTACTGCTCCATTTGGAATAATGGGAGCGTGTAGCTCCATCCCTGAGTAAGGAGCAGGAACCTGGAAGCACCTGGTCCAGCCCTTGAGCACACAGGCCACAGAAGAGCAACATGTGGAAATGACCTGGGAATTGGTGGAAAAGAGAAAGTCACTTGCTTCCCCGACCCCCTGGAGTGCTGAGCACGCTGCTAAGACGCGGCCAGGTTTGGCACAAGGTCCAGTGGAATCCCTCCCCTTCACAGTATTTGTTTTCCATGATAGGCCCACCCACATTTCCTAAGGAGTCCGGGTCCTTCTTAACCTCTGGACGTGGGTGCTGGGAATTGAACCCGGGTCCTCTTAACTCTGAGCCCTCTCTCCAGCCTCTTGTTTCTTTTTCTTATTAGTTTTTTTGGTTTCTGAGTCTCCCGTATATTGCTCAGACTAGCCTGGGACTCATGATTCTTTTGCCTTAGCCTCCCAACTGCTGGGATTAGACCTGTGCCACCATGCCTGACTTTACCATAATGCTTACAACTTGAAATCTGCATTGTGTAGTGGATGAACACACACACACACACACACACACACACACACACACACACACACAATTAAAAAAAACCCCAATAACAAAAGGCCTTTTGGTAAAACAACTCCAGATTTAGGTTCAAAATACTTCTTATGAGGAGTAAGGGAATGTTTTAATCTCCCAGGTCTGTTCCCACAAAACAAGAAGCTTAAAACAGAAATCCATCCTATCACAGACTAGAAGTGTCTGAGATTGAAATCTGAAATCAGAGCGCAGGGAGGCCTGGCTGCTGGCTGCTGGCTGCTGCTGCTAGCAATCTCGGGCACCGTCTGGTTCTGTTAAAAACCTTTAGCCTCAGGCCGGGCGGTGGTGGCGCACGCCTTTAATCCCAGCACTCGGGAGGCAGAGGCAGGCGGATCTCTTGAGTTCGAGGCCAGCCTGGTCTACAAAGTGAGTTCCTTTCAAAAAACAAAAACAACTTTAGCTTTTCTCTGGCTTGTTGGGAGGAGAAGAGAAATCCACAGAATTTAATGAGGTCCAAGGCTATACTATCAAGCATTCCAGCCTTATCCCTCATCCACTCTCCACCGAATCCCCACTAACTACCCTTCAACTGGAGCACACTTCAGGTCTCGTTACCTCTGGACCGAGGCCCCGGTGGCCTCATTTTGGTTAACCACTCCCCAGCATCACCAGCACTGATGTCACCGGTACCTGTAGATGTGACTCTAACTCTGACTGGCACCTTTTCAAAGAGGGAAGTCTGGACAAAGGCACATCACTGCAGTCAAGACTGGAGTGCTACAGCAATGGGGGGGAATATGTTGCCTAAAGCTCTTGCTTTGCGGGCACAGCATAGACAATCAACCCCTTCGATCTGCAGAGTAACTACCTTGCACCTAAGCCAGGGGCTCATCTGAGCACAAGTCAACAGGCCTTTCACTGGCCCGTGCCTGGTAGAGCCTCGTTTCCATGCTCTGTACAGAACAGGCCCCGGCTCACATTTGCAGATGA
>CABHPQ010158035.1:17851-36423 GCA_902168405.1 Peromyscus aztecus | reverse complement strand
AGACACATACTCACATGTGCACATACCCCACACAGGCACATCATATATGCATAATTAAAATAAACCTTTAAAAAGAGACTGTAGAGGCTGGGGGGATGGCTCAGAGACCACTGGTTGTTCTTCCAGAGTCTTTGGGTTCTATTCTCAGCACCCACATGGTTGCTCACAACTCTGCTGGCCTCCTGGGGCACTGCACACATGTGGATCACAGACATACCTGAAGGCAAAACAACCACACACATAAAAGAAGAATAAACAATCAAAACCTGCGTGCAACAGGGGGAGGGAGAGAGACTGAGATTATACCCTAAGGTACAGAATACATAGCCTCAAGACCACATGACTAAACAAGGCATGCAGACATCTTCAGCAGCACTCCTGACTGCTGAACCTCCTCTGCAGCCCTGCAGTGACACCCTTCCGGCGGGCTGTGGGAGGCAAGGCAGGGAGCTCCACAGCGAGCAGTCCCCCTTCACCCAGACCAGGGCTGCTATGAGTGGCAAGTCATGCTGACAGCAGTGTCCACTTGAGATGAATAATGACTGTGGCCTTTTCTCTCAAATTCATAAACTCAGGCTAACCAGGAGAGAAACCTCAGTTAAGTCCCAACTAAGATGTTCTACATAACATTCACTACGGTTACAAAGCGCCCAGGTCATCAAAACTAATGAGAGTCGCAAAGTGCTTCACCACCGGCACCGGAGGAGAAAGCACAATGGTGCGCAGTGCAGGGTCCAGGACAGGACCCCGGAACAGAAGCTGGGAGAATGAAGGACATTTGAATCAAGCATGTGCTTCAGTTTAGTAGAAAATATAAATAAACTTTAACCCCAGCACTCAGGAGGCAGAGGCAGGCGGATCTCTCTGAGTTCAAGGCCAGCCTTATCTACTAACAGAGTTCCAGGACATCAAGGACTGTTATACAGAGAAACCCTGTCTTGAAAAACAAACAAAAAGGTACAAACAACGCTGGTTCGTTGTATGCTGAATGCACCCTACTAAATCACCCTGTAGTAACAGAGGACTGGGTCTGGTGTGCATGGGAAGCTTCCCCACTTGCTGTTCGGTTTTCTGTAAATATCCAACTATTCCAGAATTCAAAGTTCATTTCAAAAGAGAAATGAAGCACCAGTACCTGCTGCAACATGCATGAACCCTGAAGAAAAACTAAGTGAAAAGACTTACCCACAAAATAGCACACAGTACAATCCCATGTGTAGTTTATGGACTGTCTAGACTACAGCAAACTATCGAAACAGAAAGCGGAGGCAGCACCAAATGAGTATCTGCTGGTGAGGGCTGCTCTGGGGGCAATGAAATGTCCTCAAGCTGGACAGTGGTGCTCTGCCACGACTCGGCAGACACACTAGAGAATGGTGTGTACACTACGTGGTGTACACTTCAAAGTTGATTTGGGGATGTGCAAGACAGCTCAGAGAGAGAAGAACCTGCCACCGAAGCCTAATGACCTATGTTCTATTCCTGGACCCTCTGACCCACACATGTGAGCCCCCAAACTCACACAAATATACTATATAATATGGGACAATAAAAATTTAATATGAATTTCTTAACAAAGCTGTCTAAATAAAAACATACAGCCAGGCGGTGGTGGCACACGCCTTTAGTCCCAGTACTGGAAAGGGAAAGGCAGGTGGATCTCTCTGAGTTCAAAGCCAGCCTGGTCTACAGAATGAGTTCCAGGACAGCCACAGCTACACAGAGAAACCCTGTCTTGGGGGGAAAAAAACCAAACCAAAACCCCAAACAGCATATTAGAAAAGCTAATGCTGGGGCTGGAGAGATGGCTCAGAGGTTAAGAACACTGGCTGTTCTTCCAGAGGTCCTGAGTTCAATTCCCAGCACCCACATGGTGGCTCACCGCCATCTGTACTGAGATCTGGTGCCCTCTTCTGGCCTGCAGGAATACATGCAAACAGAACACTGTATACATAATAAATAAATAAATCTTTAAAAAAAAAAAAAAAAAAAGAAAAGAAAAGCTAATGCTAAAATGGCAGCTATGTGTGTGGGCTAATCTACTGGGGAGCTAGGGCAGCAGAGTGCCCTGAAGACAGGGGGACTGTTATCCCTCCTTAAATAGAGGACAAAATTAAATGAAAAAGAGGAACAACAGAATGACATGGATTCTGCACTTCATCCCATGAAGGCTGAGCTGACACACTGTGGGTATCTTCCCTTACGGTTTTAGCTACACACCACACCAAGTCACCCAGAGCACACGGGTCAGTTTAGACCGGCTGGCCAGTGAGCGCCAGGAATCCGGTTTCTGCCTTCCCAATGCTAGGATGAGAAGCGTGACCCACCACTCGCAGCCACGCCCTGCTTTTTGACGTGGGTTCCAGGAAGCGAACTTGGGTCCTCATGCTCACAAGGTAAACACCTTCCCACCTCAAGTCTCCTCAGTCCCTGTCAGATCTTGAAAGAAACATTTCTCGCTTGCCTCAGGGATCCTTGGTTCTAAGGAAGGCATCTGCCAAGCTTTAGTCCTTGTAATAATGCTTCTATTTTATTTGTTATAACCCCCTCTGCTTTACTGAGGGCTCGTGTCTGAAGAAGTTAAAACTGTCATGCTGTCCCAAGTACCTTTTAAAAAGCCTTCTGCTTTGTGTGAGCTTTATTATTATGGTTATTTTTTATTTTATTGAGACAGGGACCCTTCTGCCTCAACCTCCTGAAATCTCTCCCCACTTTGAGACGCCAGCATTTATTTACTCCCCCAGTGCTGCTTCTGCTGGGGGTACCACCCACATGTGTACAAGCATGTTTATCTTTGTGTACCTGTCTATTATTAACTCACTCTACAGACCCTTAATCACTACACATGCGTTGATAAGGGGGAAAAAAGATTTTTCTCAGCCTCCCAAGTGCTGAGGTTACAGGCATGTTCCCTTGGACATGAGACTTTCATTGATTACAACCAACTGTCAGGCACTAAGAAAGTTTGAGTGAGCAGGGTGTGGTGGCTCATACCTGTAAAGGGTTTGCCATTCAAATGTGAGAGTCTGAGTTCTGATGCCTAGAATCCATGAAGAGTCGGGTGAAATGTGACAGCCTGAGTTCTGGTGCCTAGAACCCATGAACAGTTGGGTCAAATGTGAGAGTCTGAGTTCTGGTGCCTAGAATCCATGGAGTCGAGTGAAATGTGACAGCCTGAGTTCTGGTGCCTAGAATCCTTGAACAGTTGGGTCAAATGTGAGAGTCTGAGTTCTGGTGCCTAGAACCTATGAAGAGTCAGATGGAAGGAAGACACAGAGGTCTGTCCAGAAGGTCTCAGGTCAGCTAGAGCTTGCCATCCACCTCGAGTCTCACACAAGGTGGAGGAAGGTCACACACAGGTCCTCTGACCCACACAGTAGTACCATGTCATGACAGACACATGGATTACAGTTTTAAGATTCTAAGGGTGGGACTATCAACCTAATTCACATGCAAGGTCTTTTAGATTAAAATTTTTTATTTATAAAAAAGCAAAACCACAGATGCAAAAAAAAAATGATTCCTCAAAAGAATGAAGCAAGTTAGAACTATTACTTTTTTTTTTAAATATCCGAGAGAGAGAAAGAGAGAGAGACGGAAGTCCAGGGAAATTAAAAGTTAAAAATTAATAAGAAGTCAGTGATAATACTCTAAAAACATACAGTAAGGGAGAGGTGACCCTTAAGCTTGGCAGCAAACAATTGCACACTGAACCTGCTCTGCCAGGCTGCAGACTTTGTCACATGCTGCAAAGCTCTGTCTCCAGTAGCAGAGGAGCAGCTGGAGCAAAGGTCCTCTTTCTAAATAATCACTGATTAAACAGCAAGTCAAGATAAAATTCTTACGACAGAAACAAAGCCGTGACTGATGACAGGCCTGCCATGTTTGTTAGGAAGAAGCCAACATGAAGAAGCCACATCTTTGAAAGAAATAATGAAGATTATTACAATCACAACCATTTGCTCAGCCAAGCTACTTCAAGCGATGCTTGATTCAACCACACTGGGATCCTGGAAGTGCCCAGAGTGTGTCTGGAGTGGAAGTGCCCAGAGTGTGTCTGGAGTCGACGAGCAACAGATCTGCTCAGAAGGGAGCACATGGAGCAATGATGGGTGGAGGCTTGGAAGGGCTTAACGTGAATCCACCTGAACGAGGCTGCATCTGGGGCTTTCAGTACCACAGACGGTCGCTCAGAGACACTTCCAACTCTTTGTGACTCACTTCAACACTAGAGTCAGAAGTTTTCCGTAAAAAAGAAGAAACTGAGCTGCCTTCAAATACAAAACTTAGTATCACGATCAATTACTATTACAGTCTAGCAGGGGCCCGCTTGATGGCTCAGTGGGTAAAAGCTTTGCCCCACAAGGCTGATGACCAAAGTTCAATCCCTGGGATCTACAGTGAAAGAAGAAAACACCGAGGAAAGCTGCCCTCTGACCCCACAGACAAAGCAGACTAACCAAAACTGAACTATATAAAACATCCAAATCAATAACCAAATTGAGATGAAAAAAATGGACAAGATAACTTGTCCCATGACAGTAAAAGGTTAACATAGCTTACACCATGAATCAAGTCTGTCCCCGCTAAAACCAAAGCAAAAATTACCTAAAAAGAACCTTTAATAATTGATTTCTATACCAATAAAACTTGAGGCAACAAATTTACATTCCATTTTCTTATACTTATACACCATCCCTGCACACAAAAGTCCAGTGATTAAAACGGACAGAACAAAGCGGGTGTGTGTGTGTGTGTGTGTGTGTGTGTGTGTGTGTGTGTGAGACACCAGGCTGGGGAGACTGTCCATGCAACTGAGGACCCAAGTTCGACCCCCAGCACTCACACAATAAGCCATGCTGTACTCTCAGCACTGGGGAGAAAGGACAGGCCGATCCCTAGGGCTCGATGGCAGACAGCCTGTCCTAACCAGCAAGCCTCAGGCCAGTGAGAGTCCCTGTCTCAAAACCACAGTAGACGGCTCCTGATGTAGGACACCCACAGACCTCTGGCCTCTACATACACATATACACTCAACACACACACACACACACACACACACACACACACACACAAGCATAAACATACAAACATGTATGCACACTTGCACATACAAAAGCAATAAATAAAGCCTACGATGGAGCTGGAGAAGTTTCTGACCAAGATGTGTCCTGTGAGTAGTACTGACTAGCTGCTGGTCTACACCTAGCATTCTTCCGGGTCTTTGGAAACAACATGGGGGAAATACAACCCGTGTCCCCAAAACTTGGAGTCTGCCAGGCAGAGGTCAGAAAGCAATACAAATATAAAAAGCACTGAGTGCTACCACAGTCCTGTTGGGCAGAAATACGGAGACAACTGACCTAGACAGGGACGGAAGGTAAATGGAGGCGTTGTGGACAGTAACAGCTACAGTGGGGACAATTAGTGGGAACTGAGAGAGATGGAGGGGAGCAGTGGGATGGATCCTGGGCAGACAGACTGTACGAAGAGCTCCGGACTGGACAGAGAGATGGGCTTGAGGAACTGAAGTTCCTCACGGCAGGACTCGGGACTTCAGCCAGAAGCAAGCAGCTTGCGGAAGCTGATGAACTCGGAAGACACACACCGCACCTGTGCCATCTCCCTGTTCTCAGGATGGCCCTGTAGGGACTGTTTTGGTGAATCCCCTTTGAACAGACAGGAAAAGGATTCTTTACTGCTCGGTCTCTTTGCCCAAAATGTCACAGTCAGTAAAGGGCTGCCCCCAACATCTGCAAGCTCCCCTGTACCCTGGGGCTTGCTAATGTTTGACACAGAAACCCCACCACTGCTGGCTTACAGACTACGGAACTACTCTCCAGATTCAGATGGAGAATATAATACACAAGGCCTCAGGAACGGTGAAGATCTGCGCAGGGATCTGGGTCTGGGTTGGGCTGGTTCATTTTGCGCAGTCCAGAGGCACTGACGTGGGTAAGATATCAAAGCTGCCTTACACAGATAAAGGTGTCTGCCCCAAGCCTGATGACCTCAGTTCAAGGGTCACAATGGAAGGAGAGAACTGACTCCTGCAAGTACTTCTGACTTCCACATTCCCACTGTGGCACAGTTGGAGCATGCATGAATGCATGCAAACACAAATAAATAAACAATACAATAAATTTTAAAGAGGCAGAATGCTGTGTTCCTGTAACTCCAGCATTTGGGAGGCTGAGGCAAAAGGATTGAGGTGAGTCTGAAGCTAGGTTGGACTACACAGAACTGTCCTTTTTTAAACTGGGGGTTGGTTTGTCAATATAGGATCTCTCTATGTCACCCTGGCTTGCCTGAACTCACTCCCAGCTCACAGAGATCCACCTGCCTCTGCCTCTAAAGTGATGGGATTAAAGGTGTGTGCCATACCCAGCTGAGAGAGACAGAGAGCCAGAAAGGACAGAGACAAGCTAGACTCAGATGCTCTGGTGGGAGAGACAAGAGTGTGTTAGCCCCGAGAGAGCACCATGCTCTCAGCTGGCTCCACTCAAGCACCAGATCAAAGGCTCCAGCACCAGCTCAGCAGTAGTGACTGCAACTGTCTCCCAAGTCTCCAGCGGTGCCAGCTGTTGACAGGCCTCGCTCATGCTCGCTCATGCTCCATGTACCTGACCATCTGTGGGGATGCACATCCTCTACCCAATGTGACAGGATTTATTTATTCTGCATAGTGACCACTCTAGGTTCTGAAAAACATCTTTGTTGTAGAATATTATTTTAAGGTGTGTTACTTTTGTTTATGCTCTGCAACATTTGTCTAATGATGTAAAGATGTGTTTGATTAAATAAAATTCACCTGCGGTCAGGAGGCTGCGTCAGCAACTAGCTGACAGGAAGTGGGAGGGAGGAGCCAGGTGAGAAAGGGTTGATAAGGAGGGCGAGGAGAAGCACGAGGGCTTTTTGGAGGCTGCAAGCTACTTGCTTTCAGCCTCTGAAGAGCAGAATTTCATCTTAACCTTTGAATCTTGAATTCTTTAGAGGGACAGAGGTTTAGTTAAGGTCCCTTAGTAGCTTTGCGAGAGTCGGAGCCTGAGGGAACAGCATTCCTTCTGGCTATGGCCCTTGCTGCCTAACCCCTGCTCGCAGCAGCAGAGCTGCAGTTGCTGATTCAGACAGCTGTGGCTTAAAAGGAAGCAACAATTTTTTTTTAAAGAAAGTTGTTGTTTTTTAAAGATTTGTTTATTTATTGTGTATATGGTGTTCTGTATGTATGTATGCCTGCATGCCAGAAGAGGGCACCAGATCTCATTGTAGATGGTTGTGAGCCACCACGTGGTTGCTGGGAATTGAACTCAAGACCTCTGGAAGAGCAGAGAGTGCTCTTAACCTCTGAGCCATCTCTCCAGCCCCAGAAAGAAATTTTTTAAAAAAGGACAATATGTCATCACATCTTCAAGCCTTTCCCTGAATAATTTCCAACTTAGGGTTTATTTGACATTTCTACACTACAGTCCTGCCGTGTTCCCAGAGTAACGGTCCTCACACAATCACCTACTACTTCCTGAAACCAGCGAATGCCTCTCCTGTGGCAAAGGGCTCCGTGGGTGTAACCAAGGACCTAGTGTTCAGGGACTTGAATGGCTGCTCCAGGTGGGCTCAGTGTGATCACTGGTGTTCTCATCTGTGAGAAGGAATGTTGGGAAAATGAGAAGAAGGCTCTGATGGCAGAGGCAGACGGGGATTCTACACTCTGAAAATGAGGAAGAGACCACAAGCTAAGGAAAGCAGGCAGCCATGAGAGCTTAGAAAAGAAGCCTATCTCCTACGCTCACCCAACCCTACCGACATACAATCAGGGTTCTCACCTCGGGCTGCCACAACTGCCCAAGAATAGATTTCTGTTGCTTTAAGCCACAGCATGCAGGAATCTGCTCCCGTCCCCACAGGAGGCACCATACCTACTATTCTTTTAGATCAGCACATGAAATAAAACATTTTAAACCTCCAGTCACCAAAACCATCAAGAAACAGTAATCGGAAGGTTTAGATGCCTTAGACTTCTGCTGTCATCCTGCTCCTACGAGATGGAAGGTGGTGATGGGACCTTCGGGAGGTGATTATGTCACCAGCGCAAAGTTTCATAGTGGGGTTGACACTGATAAAAACAGTACCCCAGAGCAGCCCTGGCTGGACTCTACCTGCTGGTGCCTTCATCATAAGACTTCCCAGCCTCCAGATTGTTGTTTGTGAGCACCCGGTCCGTGATAATGTACAGCAACCCAAAAGGACCCAGTTAAATACCTCAAAGTCAAGCCTTTCAGTTTACACAAAGCCAGCAGACTGGTCCTGGATCTAACCATAAACATCTGGAGCCAATCATCCAACACCACGGGAAACGGCCCAGTGTGAGCCAAGTCAGCTGGGAAAGCAACGGTGTTCCAAACGCTATCAAAACAACCATGGCTTTAGGTCTGGGGAGATGGCTCTGCGGGCAAAGTGCTTAACTCACAAGCACGGGGAAAGAAATTCGGATCCCAGAACGTACGTACAGTACAGCGCAGGCCCTGCAGTCCCAGACACAGAGGAGAGGCAAGCATCTCCAGAGCAAACCAGACTGGCAGAAATGGTGAGCTCTTGATTCCGTGAGAGGCCCAGCATCAACATATGAAGAGGAGAAGGAAGGCACCCAATCAATGTCAGCCTTGGACTCGGACCTACACACACACACCTTGGCTGGAGAGATGGTTAAAGAGAGCCGTGTGGCTTGAGTTTTCCTGCCTGGCCCACGGTCAGGACAAATCTCTTTCACCTGCCAGTCCCACAGCCGCTCAGACCCAACCAAGTAAACACAGAGACTTATATTGCTTACAAACTGTATGGCCGTGGCAGGCTTCTTGCTAACTGTCCTTATAGCTTAAATTAATCCATTTCCATAAATCTATACCTTGCCACATGGCTCGTGGCTTACCGGCATCTTCGCATGCTGCTTGTCCTGGTGGTGGCTGGCAGAGACTCCCTCCGCCTTCCTGTTCTTTTAATTCTCTCTGTTAGTCCCGCCTATACTTCCTGCCTAGCCACTGGCCAACCAGTGTTTTATTAGCAACACATTTGCCATACAGAACATCCCACAGCAGAGCTGCCTATTCCTCTAGAAGATCCAGGTTCAATTCCTAGCACCCACACAGCAGCTCCAGGAGATCTAATGCCCTCATCTGACCTCCACAGGCACCAGGCACAAATGTGTGGCACATATACCCATGTAAGCAAAATACTCATATAAAACAGAAGTCTGAAAAATAAATAAATCGGGAGGAGTCTTAACCAGGAGTGGTAACACAGGTCTTTAATCCCAGGAAGTAGGTAGAGGCAGGTGGGTCTCTTTGAGTTTAAGGCCAGCCTGGTCTATATAGCAAGTTCAGGCCAGTCAGAGCTACATAGTAAGACCCTGTCTTAACACGGTAGGGGGGGGGGGTTGAGCTTGGTTATAAAGTACTTGCCTCACATGTGCAGAGCTGTAGGCTTGATTTCCAGGCCCACAAAACCACAGAACAATAAAAAGTTCATTGCTCAACTGATAGAGCTACCAAAAGTTAGGCAAATGAGAAGAGTTACATTTCAGGTCTAGCCCACCTGGTTCCTAAGAAGAGCTGTGGACCCTGTTATAGCTCACTATGAGCACCAATCACAGAAGCCCAGAACCTTCTGTCTCAGGATTTCTATTGCTGTGAAGAGACACCATAACCACGGCAACTCTTATAAAGAAAACATTTAACTGGGGTGGATTACAGTTTCAGAGGTTCAGTCCATTATCATGACAGGGGGCATGGCAGCAGGCAGCCAGCCATCGTGCTGGAGAAGGAGCTAAGAGTCCTACATTTTTCAGGCAACAGGAAGTCAATTGAGACACTGGCCAGTATCCTGAGCATAGGAAATCACAAAGCCCGCCCCCACAGTGACACACTTCCTCCAACAAGGCCACACCTACTCCAACAAAGTCACACCTCCTAATAGTGCCACTCCCCAAGAAATTATGGGGGCCAGTTACATCCAAACTATCACACCTTCCTGCCTTGCTACTGGAATGTTTTGATCAAGACTCACAGAATGAAAAGCATACAGCAGGAAGCCTTCTAAAATCCAGGCCTGAAAAGCTCTGGCTTCCTTGTGTATTGGCACGAATGAACACAGATTTTAAACACATAAATCTAAGAAGAAATAAAAAACCAATGATTTATGACTAAACTCTTGCAAATTCAATCATGAATCAAAAGGGACCCCCTTGAAGGCAAAGCAGTTAAGTTCATGTCCATCATCAGATGTTTCTCTAAAACTGACTGGGTTATTTATGGACACAAGAAGGTAACCAGGTGTTGTGGTCCACACCTGTACTCCTAGCTACTCAGAAATTTGAGACAGGAGAATTATTTGAGCCTAGAAGTCTGGTGCTGGGGATGTCTTTCTGTATGCTGTGAATGTGTGTTGCTCTGATTTGGTTGATAAATAAAACGCTGATTGGCCAGTAGCAAGGCAGGAAGTATAGTATAGGTGTGATAAGCAGAGAGGAGAATTCCAGGAACAGGAGTTGCCAGCCAGACACAGAAGAAGCAAGATGTGAAGGCAGAACTGAGAAAAGGTACCAAGTCACATGGCTAAACATAAATAAGAATTATGGGTTAATTTAAGTGTAAGAGCTAGTCAATAGTTAGCCTGAGCTAATGGCTGAGCAGTTTTAATTACTATAAGCTTCTGAGTGATTATTTTATAAGCAGCTGCGGGGTCTGGGCAGGACCAGAGAAAACTTCAGCTACAGTCTGGGGTCATCCTGAACAACAAGGTAAGACCCATTCTCAAAACAGCGAAAAGGAACAGGGAAGCACTAGGGGTGAAATATCGGGCCTTGAAGGAGACAGAAACAGAAATCTTCCGAGAGGAACAAGTGTGCAGAAGCAGTCATTCTCCAAAAGGAGGACCTGAGTTCAAGTCCCCAGCACTGTGTGGGATGGAGACAGGAGGGTCAACGGATCTTGCTGGCTGCCAGCTTAGGCTGAGTTTCTGTGAGACCCTGTCTCAAAGGAAGAGGCAAAGCTAGAGTAGGATACTGACATCCTTCTCTCACTTCCACAAGCAGGTGGGTGCATGCAAACATTCACACACACACACTCACACACACACACACACACACACACAAAACCAACAAAAAGCAAAAACAGGGATTCTCCACTGAGTTTGAACTTTCCTCTTCTAATAACTCATTGTATTATTACAATTGTTAGTATTCCAACTGCTTGGAAATCACTAATCTAAGAGTCCTTCACTGCTGGGAAAGAAGGCTCCAGCACCGGAGGAGAGAATGAATGAATGAATGAATGAATGAACAGACGAGCAAACAAATGTGTGTGTACCTGCAGAAGTCAGAAGAGGTCATCAGACTCCCTGCAGCTCAGTGTGGGTGCTGGACCCCAAACTCCGGCACTGTAGCAAAGCTCCAAGCACCCTTAGCCACTGTATAGCTGAACTTCTACTAAACAGTGGGTGGAGACCCCTGGGGTAATAGGACTGAATATAGGGGTTGCAACAAAATGTGTCAACAGTAAAGGTTCCTGAAGGCACAGCAATCACAAGGCAAACCCAACCGTGGGTGAATGAGGTGTTTCTGGTGCAACTTCACTGCAGCCTTGGCTCTAAACACAAAATGTGTGTGTACTGTGCAAGCCGTCACACCGCCCAACACGGATGGATGCCGCCTAGAACACCCTGGCTCAGATTCCAGACTATTCTGTGTTTTACTGGACACACAGTGTTTCCCATTCTTACAGAAACATAATGGTTTAATTGTGGAAAACAAAACATTTTACTTTTTCAGATTGTCATTCCTCATCGTTAAGTATCAACTGTGGGTATTCTTGAATTGTACTGTGCTAGAATGTTTGATTTTAAAAACTACTGTGTGAGGGCCGGGCATTTAGCTCAGCATGTGCAGCACACTGTGTTCAATCAGTGCCCACCCACCCCCAAACATATGCGATTTGGATCAATGACTTGAATAATAACTTTAAGTGAATTTTGACGAGATTAGGGCAGAATTTCCAACAATTTTCCAAATGGCTTTAAGCACATTTCTGCTATTTTTTCTGTATCCATGTTTGTGTGTGCAAATGTGTGCGCAGATATACTTTTATATATGGATATAAGCCAGAGTGACTTCCTCATTCATTCTCATTCAGGCTTTTTACATGGTGAATTAGTTACTTTTTATTGCTGTGATAAATCATCACGACCAAGGCAACTCACAGAAAGACGGGTTTATTTGAGCTTAGTGTTCTCCAGGGGGTTAGGGTCCATAATGGCTGATGGCTAAGGGCTTAACATTTTAAACTTCAAGCAGGAAGCAGAGAGAGAGCCAACTCCTGTCCTCTCAGGGTCGTCACACGGGGACTCCCCTGCCACATGTTGCCTGGCCTCAGCGGCTCTGAAACCCCACAGGAAGAATGCGCAACATCCCCACCCCTTCCTCCTTTCATGCCTCTAAAGCCTCCCAAACACAATCACCACTGGGGATCAAATATTCAAATGCCCAAGACTGTAGGGAACATCTCACTCAAAATACTACACATAGGGGCTTGGGGGTTCAAGCCCCCCAAATCCCAATAAAATAATTTGGACTCAACAGCATGTGTTTATAATCCCAGTGTTAGGGAGTTGGAGACTGGTAGAGATAAATGGGACTCACTGGCCAGGCAGGCTGGGTGAGTCTCAGGACAGTAAGAGGTCATGTCTCTAAGATAAATAAGGAGGTAACTTTTGGACATTTCCTTAAGAATGACAGCAGGGATTAGCCTCTGGTTTCCACAAGCATGCACACACGGGTCCTCAAGAGCAAAGAGAATCAGCTGTGAGCTCGGTTGGCCACAAGCCATCCTTCTGTCAGCACCAATACTGGCCACTGGGGTTGTTTCATGTGTGTTCTTCCATTCTTCATTATTCTCTAAGCTCTGGTCATGTGAAACACTTCTTGTGTGTACTGTTTATTTTCATGCTTTGACATGGAGGTACACTTCCAATAACACACTTTTGCACAGTTTAGTGTCATCACACACACTCACCTGTGCTAATCACTGCCGTCCATCGTTAAACTCTTTCATCCCACAAAACTCAAACTCTGGAATATCAGTTAGGGAGGGACTGTAGATCTGTATAACACCAGGCCAGGACCGACTGAACAAGATGAATGCAGAAACCTTGATCTCAGTCATCATAGAATTTGGAAGGACACAACCCAACTCTAAGAATCTCCATCTGTCAGCCAGGAATCATAGACAGAGGAAGCCTTAGAAGCCACTGGTGCATACTTCCTGACATCCAGTAAAGACCACAAAAAATTAAAGCCTGCGAGTCGCTGCACATGAGGACTCTAAACAACACAACTGCATTTTTCGGGAGATAAAGCAGGCTCTCCCTTCAGCAAGGCAGAGAGGAAAACAGTAGAAATGTTTTCTATGGTCTTAGCACTGGGCACACTTGCCATTCTGGATGCTGCTGCCTTAGAAATAGATCTAAACAGGCCGTTCTCAACTGCATATTGTTCAAAATCCCCACCAGAGGACCATCTCCTTCTCCCACATTAACTTTATTTTATTCGTTAAATCAGAGGCAGAAACAATAAAAATGAGAGCACCAATCAAAGGGGTTTATACATCCAAACAGCACCTGTGACAGGCAGGGCTCATGCTGAATCAATCATGTGGACACATCCTTAACGCCCATCTTAAAAACTAGTTAAAGACCTATCGGGCCTTATTTTAACCAAAGGTTATCTGTAACAGATAAAATTTAGAGCTCTTACTGATAGACAGTGGTGTATTCTTGGGAAATAAAGGACTCAGCCCATCCCCTTTGAAATTTAGAAGGAATAAAAACTACATAGTCAAGGAAACTAAGCTTTTGGACCAGGTTCTGCAGCCAGACACAACTGAAAGGTGAATTCCACTGTTTATCTCACTGCCAAGTAGCTACAAAATCTGAACCACACAAATACCAAGAATGGCCGGCCGGGCGGTGGTGGCGCACGCCTTTAATCCCAGCACTCAGGAGCCAGGCGGATGGATCTCTGTGAGTTCCAGGCCAGCCTGGTCTACAGAGCTAGTTCCAGGACAGCCACCAAAACTACACAGAGAAACCCTGTCTCGAAAACAAAACAAACAAACAAAAATCAACCAAAAACTAAAGCCAAGAATGACACAGATGTAAAATTACTTGACAGATTTCAGAGATGTTTATCATAGAAATGTCCCACAAGCGTGAGTGTTCTCCAAAAGAACGACAAGACAGCGTCAAAGAAACAGGAGATATTAACAAACATACTGGATGGGTTCCCAGTAGACCGCAGGCGACAGGAAGTTGTCATTGCCCATGAACTCAGACCAAATGCAATCGCTCTGCACAGCTCCCAGAAAGGACTGAACAAAAGGAAGAAAGGCTCAGAGACCGGTGGGAAAACATCAGAAGGCCAAAGTCGTGCCATCAATAGCCAAGAAGGAAAAGGAAGTATTTGCAGAAGAAGAATGTGTAGCAGTGATGGGTAAAACACACACACACACACACACACACACACACACATACAGTGAACCCCAAACAAGGCATTCCCCAAACCTGATCATTATAACTAATTACTGAAAGCCAAAGGAACATCTAAAAAGAGCCTCAGAAAAATGGCATTGCTTACAGAGCGACTAGAAGTCATGCTGTTCCTAGAAGTCATTTGGCAATGTCTTTGGGGCACTTTTAATAGTCAGGACTTGGAGAGGCAGAGGTTGTGGGAATCTCCTGAACAGAGATGAGTCCACAACACTACCATGTTCTGTCTTTAAGCAACTCATTTCAAAAACTGCAGTGCAGGTTGTCTCAAAGTACAGGGTACCAAAAAAAATATACGAGTAAAAAGAATGCTGGAGTGAGCCTTGACAAAACAGACTTCAAAACAAAGAAAGCTACCAGGATAATGAGGGACGTAACTAACAGCTGAGAAAAGCCTGTTCACCTTTGAAGACACAGCAACTCTGGATGTATTTGAACCTAACAACCAAGTTTAAAAATACATAAGCAGATGGACAGAACTGAAGAGAAAGGTAGGTAAGTCTGTCATTACAGCGTGAAACTCACTTTCACTCTCAAGAATAAGTAAACATATTCAGAACTGAATACCATCAACCATCACGGCTGTCATTTATAACAAATGACTCAGCAACTTGAGACCATCAAGCACAGATATAAAACCAATATGAACAGATCTTACAGAATTATAAACATACAAGGTATGTTCACTCCCCATCACAGAATGAAACTGCAAGTCATCAATAGGAGATAACAAGAATATCTCTAGTCATTTAAAAGTAAAAAGAATATATTCCTTTTTAATGTTTATTTCTTTGTATGGTGTTTTGCCTGCATGTATGTCTGTGTGAGAGTGTCAGATCTTCTGGAACTGGTGTTACAGCAGTTATGAGCAGTCATGTGGGTGCTGGGAATTGAACCCAGGTCCTTTGGAAGAGTAGCCAGTGCTCTTAACCACTAAGCCATCTCTCCAGCCCCAAAAGAATATATTCTTAAAAGGGTAAAAATCAGGAGCTAGAGAGATAGCTCAGAGGTTAAGAGCAGCTGATGCTCTATTCCATTCCCAGCACCATGTTAGCAGGTTGCAATACCCTCTCTCCAATTGTGATGGAGCCCGACACCCTCTTCTGGCTTCTACAGGCACTCACATACATGTGCACACTACCCACATGAAAATAAAACAAATCCTTTTTTAAAAGAGTAAAAATCAAGCCAAGCACAGTGGTGTACAACTTTAATCCCAGCACTTTGGAGGCAGAGGCAAGCAGAGTTCTGTGAGTTCAAAGCCAACCTGGTCTATATAGTGAAGAGCCCAGGCTATGTAGAAAGACTCCCCTCAAGACAAAACAAACCAAAAAAGTAAAATGAGGTTAGCAAGACGGCTCTACAGGTACATGCCCCTGCCACTGGGTTTGACGACCCGCATCCGGTCCTCAGGGCCCACATGGTAGAGCAGAGAACTGACTTCTGAAATATGTTCTCTGACCTCCACAGGTTTGCCATGGCATGAGACTGCCGCCACCACTACATACACAAAATAAATAAAAATGTAATAAATTATTTTCAAAACAGTAAAGTCAGTGAAACCAAGTCTCTTTTCTTTTCTTCTTTCAATGAGCAAACAGGGAGGGGTTCAACCAGGGATAGAGCACTTGCTGCTCTTGCAGAGGACCTCAGTTCAGTTCCCAACACCCACATGGCAGCTTACAACCATTCCAGGGGATCCAACACCTTCTTCTGATTTCTGTTGGGCACTAAGAATGCACATAATATATATACAAATACATAGGCAAAACACTCATACACATAAAATAAATCAAATCTAAAAACTTCTAGCAAGACTGAGAGATTTAAGAGCAGGATTAAAAGAATTAGAAAAGAGAAAAGATGATTAAAAGAGAACTACAGATTCCACAGATTTTTAAAGGCTAATAAAGGAATACTACAAAATATTATACATCTCTATTGATTAACGTGGTAAAATGAACAAATTTTCCAGAAACTGTCGCCAGGGCTAGGCATACAGTTTGGTGATACACTATGGGTCTAGCAAGCACAAGGTCCAGGTTCAGTGCCCAGTGTCATGGCAGGAAAGGAAAAGTCAAAGAACTTTTACCAACCCCATACCCGAGGAGAAAGAGCAGGAGGGTCTCTAACTACTCAAAGACTGAGTCTGTTCATGTGGCACAGTCATTATTTTACTTGTTGCTATAACAAAAGCAACTCAGTTTGGCTCAGAGTTTGAGGTTACTGTCCACCATGGCAGGGAAGGCCTGGCAGCTGGTCACCTGTGTCCAGGGCAGGAAGCAGAGAGGTGAGTGCTGCTCAGCTGCCTTTCTTCTCCCACAGAATGGTATCATCCACATTTTGGGTGAGTTTCCCCATCAGTGGAGGTTTGAATGAGAATGGCCCCCATAGGTTCATATGTTTGAAGACCTGGTTCCCAGCGGGAGGAACTGTTTGGGAAGGATTACGAGGTGTGGCCTTGTTGGAGAAAGTGCCTCACTGGGTCACTGGGGGTGAGCTTTGAGGTCACAAGCCCACACCAGACCTATTCTCGCTCTCCTCTCTGCCTGTGATCAGGATGTAGCTCTCAGATACTTTCCTAGCAACCATGCCTGCCTGCAGCCGCACCCCCTGCCATGACTGATAATGTTCTAACCTCTGAAACTATAAGCAAGCCCCCAGTTAAATGCTTTGTTTTGTAAGTTGCTTTGGTCTTGGTGATTCTTTACAGCAACAGAACAGTAATTAAGTCGGACGGTGGTGGCGCATGCCTTTAATCCCAGCACTCGGGAGGCAGAGCCAGGCAGATCTCTGTGAGTTCGAGGCCAGCCTGGTCTACAGAGTGAGATCCAGGACAGGCTTCAAAGCTACACAGAGAAACCCTGTCTCGAAAAATCAAAAAAAGAAAGAAGAAAAGAAAGAAGGAAAGAAAGAAGGAAGGAAGGAAGGAAGGAAGGAAGGAAGGAAGGAAGGAAGGAAGGAAGGAAGGAAGGAAGGAAAGAAAGAAAGAAAGAAAGAAAGAAAGAAAGAAAGAAAGAAAGAAAGAAAGAAAGAAAGAAAGAAAGAAAGAAAGAAAGAAAGAAAAACAAAGATCCAGTAATTAAGATACCACCTCAATTAACTCAATCTTAAAACTCCCTCCAGGTTTGAATCCATGGTGATTATAAATCCTGTCAATTATGAAAATGAACTATCATGGGTGGTTTCTATAAAACATTTAAAGACATAAACACAAAAAAAAAACCTCTCCCCAGAAGAAAAAGATAACACCAATTCAGCATAATCTCTTGGAGAAAACATAAACATGACACTAACATAGTGAAGCTATGTTACCCAATAACAAAATCAGACAATAAAAATATAAAACTATAGACCAATATCCTTTACGAACGGAGACGCAGTAAGTCTTCAACACAAATTGTCACCAAATTACATGGAACAATAGATTAAAGAAATAGAATACAATAATGAAATAGTTTATGACAGGGATGCAAGGCTGGTTTAGTATTTGAAAACAACCTGGGGGGGGGGCTGGGGCTGCAGCTCAGCGGTAGAGTGCCCGCTAGCACCTATGAGGCACTAGGTTCAGTCTCTAGTACTGAGGGAAAAACAAAACAAGACAAAAGAGGAGGAGGGGAGGGTGGAGGAGGAGAAAGAGAAAAACAGCAGCCCTACTGTGCAACTATGATCAGCAGTTTAGCAGCAGAGGCAGCCAGTTGAGCAGAGGATCCAGGCCAGCCCAGCAACAGAATGAATTCTAGGCACCTGGGCTAGAGTGGAACCTGTCCCACCAAAGAACAGCAACCCGGTAGGTATGGTGCACACCTTCACTCCCAGCACTCGACAACAGACAGAACCCTGAGTTCTAGACTAGCCAGAGCCACACAGAAAGAACCTGCCTGGGGGTGGGGTGGGGGAAGGAAGGAAGGAAGGAAGGAAGGAAGGAAGGAAGGAAGGAAGGAAGGAAGGAAGGAAGGAAGGAAGGAAGGAAGGAAGGAAGG
>CABHPQ010158035.1:0-16344 GCA_902168405.1 Peromyscus aztecus | reverse complement strand
AGGAAGGAAGGAAGGAAGGAAGGAAGGAAGGAAGGAAGGAAGGAAGGGAAAAAAATCAGGGTATAGCACAGTGGCAGAGCGCTTGCTTAGCAAGCGCTAGGACTTGAGTTGCATCCCCAGAACTGAGGAGTCAAGAACAGTGTGATGGCCTTTTCACTATTAAACTCCTCAACAAGATATAAAGCACCCTATGACACAGAGGGGAAAAAATAAAACAAGACTAAGCCTACAGTAACTGAAGACATAAATGTTCCACAGGATAGTAACCCTGGGAAGGCTGATGGCTTGGTCCCAAAAGGGTAATGACTCCACCATGATCACTAGGTATCATTGATTTCTCAAGCAGTTAGGACAGAAAACATCCATGATAAACCTGGGGCTTGTGCTACAAAATGTGGTAACTTAGTCAGTGCCGATGTGGCACTAAAAATAACACTGGTCTGAAAAAGTCACCACATTCATTTCAAGGTACAAACACTGAAAAAAAGTGACTCCAATCTGAAGCCTAAAGATCCCTAACCCCATGAGTTTGTAGTTATGCACACAAACACACACTGGCTCTGAGAAAGGTATGTAATAAAGGAGGGAGGGATGAACCTCAGTTTTGTGTTTTCTATGCAAACTATCTCAAATAACCAAATAATCAAGTAACTGCTGAAGGCAGGCTCCTCTTCACCCAATCACAATCAGGGAATAAAGACCAGGTAGAACCCGAAGGCGACCACCTCAGAACCACACCGCAATGAATGTTAGGGAGGACCAACGCCATTCACATCAGAGACAGACACCACCCACCTCTTAATGAAAGAAACACACCATGTCCTGTCCAAATTAGCAAAAGGTGAACCTGTATGTAATCTGAGTTCCACGAGGGTCACAGGAATGCGCTGTGACCACACAGGGACACATTCAGCAACAGGAGACTGTGAACGCTACAGTGTAAACTAGCATCCACAGATACACAGGGAAAGAAAATGCAGCCCTTGGAGGAGTAGATTAACTAAATGATCAACTTTTTAAAGATGCTTCTGGTATTTAATAGCCTCTAATTCAACATCAAGTTTTCAGTTATCTACTTATGTATTTGCTCATGCACTTGTTTACTGTGTGTGTGTTACACGGGCGCTCACACGCCATGAAGTACGCGTGGAGACCAGAAGGCAACATGAAGGGTAGTCTGCTCTCTCCTTCCATGGTGTGGGAACCGGGGATTGAACTTAGGTTGTGAGGCTTGGCAAAAGGTGCCTTTCTTTACCTGCTGAGTCATATTGGTGAAAATTTAAATTTAAAGAGCCTTTTTTTTTTTTTTAAACTCAACGATACCTTCTCCCCATCAAAACTTTGTATGATTAAGTCCTAATTCGCAGTTTCTCAGAATATGACCTTCCTTCAAGAGCCTCTGCAGAAGTGGTACAGTTACAATAGGCTTGGATGGAGCATCTTAACCCAAAGCTGCTACTGCCTCTTTATAAAGTGGGGTCTGGAGCCAGAACACAGTGGGAACACCATGTGAAGGGGTTTTGCTGCCACAAGTTAAGCACTAGCACAGAGTGAGGAGACTTCAAACAGCTCCTTCCCTCACAGCCCGGGAACTGACAACCCTTCAGGCTTCCAGCCTCCAGAAGGACGCAGCCTGCTGAGGCAGGAAGTTCTCGTTTAGATTTGTACTATGGAAGCTCTGGTGATCCCAACTGAAATATCTAATGATGGTGTGATATAAAATAACCTAGAAAGCGGGAAGAGGTCACGTGTGTACACAAAACAAAATCAGATAACCAGATATTGATAATGGTGAAACTGGGTTCCACTGTATTAGTCTACTTTTACATTTAATATTTTTCATAATAAAGTAAGTAAGTTATGGAGATTTTAAAGTGACATCTCAAAGCAGCAGCAACCACTGCCACCGGAGAACAGACAGCCGGGCATCACAGGGCAATGGGAAAATGGAATCGTAAATTCCTGAAGGAAACATGCACCAGTCACAGGGACTGGAATCCACCCCTACACGGACACACCAATCACCAGATCAGTTCTAATGATGTAAGAGACTGATCATCCCCAGAACAGCCATGCATAAAGAAAACAAGCCAAGCCCAGCAGTGGTGGCCTTTAATCCCAGCACTCACCGGACTCCTCCTGCCTCAGCCTCCCATGAGCTGAAATCACAGACGTAAGCCACCATGCCCAGCTTCAGATGAAACAACTAAGTGGGTAAGCAGCTGGACCCAAAACGTGGAGACTGAACTGTGGCGATGGAGACGGAAGCCTGTGTGTTCTCATGGTTCTAAAATGGCCTCCTCTGCACTGGTTCCCAGGAGCCTGGTTCCAGAGAGAATGAGCCCAGCAGAAATGCTAAATAAAATATTCTGTTAGGGCAATTAGGGGCTCCCTTGAAAGAGTCCTGCAATGTTCTCCCTAAACTTATCCACGTTCATAAGGAAAAATCATTAAGACAACTGTGTGGGGACAGGAGAGGAATTACAACAGCATTTTATGTTTCGGTCTCCACCTGATCCCCTCCATCTTTCTTATTGTAGTGCACTGGTTACTTGATTTCTATGCCTAACAGCCAGGCTGATCGGCCAGCAATTCAGAAGCCTGGATATGACAGAGCTCCCACTTTACCCCACTGCTCAGCCCAGGAAACAGTTTCCACTTAATCAACCACACCAGACAACGAACTGGGAAAAAAAAATGGACCTTATGATATGGAAGCTTCTTCAGAACTTCTTCCTAAGATGTTCATCTTCCCAGAGCAATGAAGTTGGGGGGTGAGGGAGTGTG
Source organism: Peromyscus aztecus (assembly GCA_902168405.1). Classification (NCBI taxonomy): domain Eukaryota; kingdom Metazoa; phylum Chordata; class Mammalia; order Rodentia; family Cricetidae; genus Peromyscus; species Peromyscus aztecus. The sequence continues at coordinate 13,557 of CABHPQ010158035.1, read as the reverse complement.
ATCAGACATCCAGGTTTTGAAGTAAAGCTAAAAGATATTATGGGTTTGGGGGTTTTGTTGTTTGGTGGTGGTGGTGGTGGTGGTGTTTGTTTGAGACAGAGTTTCTCTGTGTAACAACTCTGTCTGTCCTGGGACTCGATTTGTAGACCAGGCTGTCCTCAAACTCACAGAGATCTGCCTGCCTCTGCCTCTGCCTCCTGAGTGCTGGAATTAAAGGCATGCACCACCACTGCCTGGCATATTTCGTTTTATAAGTGAGACTGTGATTTTCAAGTACGTATTCTCAGGTCAGCAAGCTAAGTCAGCAGGTAGGGCATTTGCTGCCAAGCCTGGCATGGTGAGAGAACAGACTCCCTCAAGGTGTCCTCCAGCCATGAGCATCCAGTCGTGAGCAGTGACATGCACATGAACACACACACACACACACACACACACACACACACACATACACACCCCACACAAACAAAATCTAAGTGATTTAAGTAGATAATGGAATAAATAAAGCACACATTCCCTCAGGTGTCAGACAACATAGTCTACCCAGCCACGGGCAGGGCCAGGCCCATCAGCACAGGGAGCCTTAAGATACAGATGACTAACTCTGGCTCAGCTCTGTTTGCAATCCACTCTGGAAACACCGCCCTCCACTTCCCCACAGAAGACCCTAAACTGCTCTAGGACCACTTCACTTCCATGGTCAGCAGCTTATGGGTTTCCCTTCTGCATTTCATGAATGCTGCTAGGGATTCTGATTCTTCTGATCAGAGAGCAACAGTCAGACAATCAGAAAGTCCTCACAAAGTCCTCACAGAAGTTCTTTGCTAAGACACTGGAAATTAATCTTACATGCAAATCTTCCTTAAATCTAACAGGTGGAGTCACCTTGAGAAAGAGCACAGGGAAAGAAAAGGATGGAAGTGTGGTGTTTCGGGTCAGTCCCTGGCCGGCCATCTAAGAAGGGCGTGCCTGGACCTCATGGCATTCTCTTTGCCAAGGAGGTGAAGGATGGGCGAGAGGACTCTACTTCCGTGTGCATCCCACACGTGGGAGGAGGCTTTCCTAGCGCTCCAGCACCCGGTCCTCCAAAAGCTGTTTACTTGTATCTTTATCTGCCACAGACACAAACGTTGTGGAACAATCTCCCACCCTGGTGTTCATAATGCTTTATTTACATCATCCAAAAAGGAAATCACCAGAAACCATGAGAGCCCCTCGGACGCACAGTACGTACGGATGCTACCCAAGGCACCTGGGAGGAAGCTGCTGCTTCTCTCTTGGTTGGAAGAGGAGCGAGGTGACAAGAGTCACACGGGATGGTGGGTAATGCTAACAACTCAGGACAGCGCCTACAAACCAGCGCACAGCGCCGTGACCACAGTGTGGCCATCCTGCTCGACTCTGTGGAGAAGTCTGACCCGGCTCACAGGCGGTGGGATGCAGGCAGTTACTTGTTTCCAGGTTAGAACTTCAGCAGGAAACTTTCTCTTCGGGACTCTGGGAACTCTAACCATCCCTTTCTCCAGCCTCTTCCCTGTGAGCTTCTACCACAGAGAGGACGGCCATGCAGAGGGAGGCTATGGGATGAACTCCCTCTGGTCCTGTCCCCATTCCAGCAGCTGGCTTGAGCCTTGGATGGCTGTGGGCCTCTGGGAACAAGACTCAAGCTCCAGCCACGAGCTTGCATCGCTCAGAGAGCCCAGCCTCAGCTTCTCTGACTCTCCCTGCAAGTTCCAACGATCTGAATGCTGCTCCCCTCAGTCACTGTTCCTATCCCTTTCGCTCTTTAGCCTCTCAGGATCCCACGTGATTCTCCACATTCAAATGCCCTGGCGAAGGCCTAGTGTGTGCACTGTGGGACCAGCTGACGGCCACGGGACCTTAATCCAGGCTGAGAAGCAATGAATTTGTTTTATCACACACATATGTGATAATAGGATGCTCACACAGAACAAGCACTGTTTCTAGGGCCACTGTAGGGTGATTTCTTTTTTTTTTCTTCTGAGGCAGGATCTCACTATGTAGCTCTGGCTGTCCTGGAACTCACTATGTAGACCAGGCTGACCTCAAACTCACAGAGCTCTGCCTCCCCGGTGCTGAGAGTGCTCGGCAGGTGTGAGTCTTTTTAATGTGCAAAGTAAATGAGTGGGGTGGCTGATGTCATCATCTCCGGTCAGAAATGAAGAAAATGAGTCTCTGATAGTTTTAAAGTGTGTTCAGGGTTGGCGAGATGGCTCAGTGGGTAAAGGCACGTGCTGCCAAGCTGACAACCTGAGTCAAGTCCCTGGGACTACATGGTAGAAGGAGAAAACAGGCTCCAACTGCCGCATGCATGCCATGCTGTGTGTGTGTGTGTACGCGAGCACGCGCATCTGTGCGCACACTTATGAATGCACATATGTGTGTAAAACCCTGTTCAGAAACAAAGTCATTGTGCTAGGCTACAATTTAAGTCTCCCTACAAGCGGCCATGCTTCCTGTAGGCTGTTCCACTGAGCTTGCACACTGCTCCAGCTCACTACAGGCATGTGCACAAGTCATGTTCTAGAAATCTCCTTCCTTTTGTCAGGCCACTGGTTGTCTAACAAAACAGTGTTGTTTATGATTTGAAACACCTCATACCACAGGCTTGGTTACCCCTGGATCTTATACTCCATTATCCATAGTTCTTGCACACTTTAATGAAAACAGATGTATGTAGTCAAATGTCTTTTTCAGGCAGGAATATTTTGTCTGTGCAACGCATTTCCTTCATCAAATCATGAGTCACATAGTGTCTGGCTGTTCCACTCTCTGTGATCCTAAGATTAATCCGTAGACTCCAAGTCTAATCCTCCCATTATAATGGAATCTGGACTGTAAGTGCACAATTATCACTGTCTACAGTAAGACTTGGCACAAGACGGTTGGCACACCCAGGGTGCACAGACAAAGATACACAAGTGCCCTTTCCCAGAAGGTAGCAGGAGGTGCTCCCCAAGCCTTCAGAGAAAGGAACTGCCTGCTCACCCTACTCTTAACAAGCCTAATCAGTCTGGTTTTTAATCACGAATGCCGATACATGCCAGGAATTCCAGAACTCAGGAGGCTGAGGCAGGAGGACTGTGTAAGTTTGAGGTCAGTCAAGGTTACACAGCAAGACCTTGCCAAAGGAGGGCAGAGACGGAGGGATGGAAGCAAGGGTGGGGGGAGGAGAGAGAAAATTAATTATGAAGAAAAACTTAGGGCAAATAAAGGATTGCCTTATTAATTAGATCTTACTCAGAACAAGGGGAAAATACAAGTAAGAAAAGCATCATGACAAGCCACACGATCTCAACGAAAACTGTGCCGCCAGCCCAGCAGATAGGACACTTGCAGGCTGAGTGTTCACTTGCCCTGTGCCACCAGCCCGGCAGATAGGACACTTGCAGGCTGAGTGTTCACTTGCCCTGTGCCGCCAGCCTGGCAGATAGGACACTTGCAGGCTGAGTGTTCACTTACCCATTTTTGGGTGCTGTATTTGACTATCTCACTGACAGCCATATCACACTAGATGTGATTCCTGAGCAGATAGCTGATGACACCATATTTAATATGGCCCATCTTAAAAGGGGCAGTTTGAGACCCACTCCTCAATCTAATGAATTTCCTAAACAAATATTATTCTAAAACATCTCTAAAATCTAAAATCTCTGAAGTCACCATTCAACCTACAAAGTTCTTTTTATTAGGTAATAAAAACATTTAGAATATATTAAGGAACTAACCATCCTTTCCAAGACCAAACGCAACAGCTGTGTAACAAGACAGCATCGCATAAAATATTCTAAGCACAAACGACTTGATACTAAGCGGGGACCTTGGGGAGTCAAGACTCATAACAACTTCCCTCAGCTCACTGCCAAGGAAACCTGGAAATCATACTTTGCATTTTAATAAGGGCTCTGGTTTAATGACGCAGCAAATTCACTTAGAAACCTAATCTGAAACCACAAAACAAGCCGTTTCTTGATATTTATGTTCTAATGATACAGGCAGGGAGCAGTTCCCTTGCAAAGCTTCAAGGCAAGATTTAAAACCTTTCAGGAAGCCAGCAAGACGGCTCAATCCACAAGGGTGATGCGGCAGTCAAGCCTCAAGACCTGAGTTCAATCCCTGGGTCCCCAGGGTGGAAGAGAGCCAACTCCTGAACAGTCCTCTGACCTCCACAAGTAAGTGTACAGACACACACAGCAAACGTAATAATAGGATTTTCTTTTTTAATCTCCAGAGTTCCTGGTCTGGAAGAGTTAATCACTTGCTTTGACCTCTTCAACTACCGGTATCTCCAATTCTCACCATGACACCGTCATGATGCCGTGGAAATCGCTGACACGGGCTGGCCAACTGTGCTACGTAGTTTTTGTGGACATGCAATCACCGCAGAGCCACTCGCTAAGCAAAAGGAAGCAGAACCACATTTTTCAATAAAGCATTAAGTAGCAGGTATTTTTAAAAACTCTGCCAAGGAAGGAATGTCATATTTTATTTCACGGGGCAGTAACACAGATGGACAGGACACTGTCCGGAAAGAGCTGAGTGAGAAAGGCCATTACCCTCAACTATTGGGCATCCTAGAAGATATTTCAAAGGCCAGAGCTTTGAGGGGTTTAGTCCTACAAAGAAAAGTCCGTACCATAGCCATAAGAGAAGAGAATTAGGTTCTAGACCACCAGAGAGCTGAAGGAAAAACCTTTGGGAAAGCAAACACTGGGCTCTGAACCTGAGATCTTAGCTTAGAATGTAGAAGGTCTTACCTCCCATTGTAAGTGGGGCGGGATATTTCGTATCTGAAGTTTCCGAATCCTGCAGAAGAATTAAAACGTTTTAAGGAACAAAACATACAAAAGCAAAACATACCAGTAGCCAACATGGAAGCTTACGAAATACTTAAAATATGATTTTAATTTAACCATACACCAAAATGTAATGAGGAAATGTAGCCCATGGAGAGGACAAACTAACTCCAAGGTGTGCCCTGAAACACTTGAACTTGGCATTGTTAAATGATTGATACTTCATAAACCGCTAAAACAGATAAAGTAAATTTGTTCTGATGACTATGTTTAGCACCCGAGTCTCCTTTCCTCAACTTAAGCCTCCCAGGGCACAAACAGAGCCTTAGTCCAGATGTTTTTGTTGCGAGATCACAGCCAAGGGCTCACGATAGCTTTCAGGGAACTTGCAACTGGAGGAAACAGGGAACTCACATACTTTCACTACTTCCTGACGATAACGTTCAAAACATTCTTTATCATGAGTGTTGTAATAAGCCACAGTACCTGTAATTCTCAAATCAACAAAAATCAGGTATTTTCATGCCACAAAAGGTGCTGTAGGTCTTTTCAATATCATCTGTATTCAGTGCTGTGAAATTTACTATGTTGCCAAAACTTATACATACACACACAAGCATGAATGTGTGCACACATGCAAACCCATGAGGTCTCATGTAGAGCAGCCTAGAATGACCTTGAACTCCTGAGGCTCCCGCCTTTACCTTTTGAGCACTGAGCTTACAGCTGTGTGCCATCATAGCTCATGCATGCAGTGCTGGGCATTGGACCCAGGGCCTCATACATGTGGAAAGTACTAACAACGGAGATCCATTCCCCAGTCCCCCACGATTAGACTGAAAAGCACATATTACACTTTGTTAACTGTATGGGTTTGGTTTTCTTTTCTGAAGACAGGGTCTCCTGCTCTGTATCTCAGGCTGGCCTGGAACTTGCAGCAATCCTCTTGCCTGAGCAGACTTGAATAAGCACACTAGGCTTTGCTAACTGCATTTTGAAATAGTTTCTTTAGCAATCCTATGCCTTTAAAGACATCTTAGAGCCTGGACTAAAGTCTATCAAGTTGTGCAAACAGGCAAATTGTATACTATGTGAATTATTTGTCAATAAAGATTTTATAAAACGTAACAAAATAAAAAATAAAGACATCCTAGGACTGGGGAGGTGGCTGAGTCTGTAAAGTACTTGTACACAAACATGAAGACTTGACCTCTATCTCCAGCACCCTTTTAAGAAGCTGAGCACAGTGGTGCATGCCTTTAATAGCAGCATTCAGGAGGCAAAGAAGGCTCTGTGAGTTCAAAGCCAAGGCTACATAGTGAGTTCTAGACCAGCCACGGCTACATAGTGAGACCTTGTCTCAAACAAACAAACAAAAAAGATTGAGAAAGACACTTAGCTTTGACCTCACTCACATTCATTCACATGAACACATACACACTAATAATAATGATGATGATAAAGCCAGCACTTGGGAGGGTGAGGCAGGAGGATTATTGTGATTGAGGCCAGCCTAGCTTCAAAGTAAAACCTGAATCAAAAATGAATAAGTTAGTAAGTTTCAGGCTAAGCGATCCACAACAGAGAAAACCTGAGGAATCCTCCTCACCTTTGTTCACATATTCCCCACCTGAACCACCTGTGTGGCGTGTGAAGCTGGAGAAGGGGCATGACAGACTCTGTGAGACTGCCCTCCAGGCATCAGACACCAATCAGCCTCCAGCTGCCAAAACCAGCGTTGCCTGGCACGGTGGTGCACTCAGGAATATGGCACAGGGACACTGAGGCGGGTTGGGCCAGCCTTGGAGCACAGTGACATGTACCTCAGTCAAAACAAACAGTGAGAATAACCTAGCAACTCAGTTTGACAAAAGGAAAGTAATTCAGGGGCTGGAGAGATGGCTCTGCATGTAAGATCATACACTGCTCTTCCAGGGGACCTGAGTTTCATTCCCAGCAACTCTATCCAGTGGCTTATCAACCACCTGTAACTCTAACTGCAGACCAGAGCCTCTATGGGCACCTGTACTCATGTGCATGTACTTACACATAATTAAAAATAATAATAATAAAGTAATTCAATTGTTTAACTTGCAAAAATCAGAACCACAGTGAACTTCCTTTTCCCCATCAAAGATTTTGAAGTTTCACAGCCTGTGACGTCTGGAGCAGCCTCTAGTGAGTTATCTGCCTCTTTCCTCTCCCGCCGAGCAGCAGAATAAATACCATAGCTGCTGACTACTCAAAGACACCAAAGGAACCGTGAACTCAAATCAGACTCCCCGCTCACAGTCTACATGGAGCAGCAGAAGGGAGACGGATTCTTTAACTTTCATGATGCGGTAAAACAGCAAATCGTCAGGGAGAGCAGACAAAATAGTAAATATAGTGTCAGTTAAGAAAAAAACATCTGAGCACCATCCAAGTCGAAGATACAGAGGAAATGATGCTCTGTTCAAGAATAACTCCTGTGTCAGGCATGTGAAGAAGGCACAGAGTCCCAAGCACTCAGGAGGCTAAAATGGGAAGATCAGGAACCCAAGGTTATCCTGGGCTACAAAGCCAGACTCAGACTCAAAGAACAAAACCACCACCACCACCACCACCACCATCACAGCTCACGATCACATTGATACTACTTTTCTATAAAAGGATTAAAAATACACCCAAGGGCTAGAAGATGGGTCAGTGAGTAAAGTGCCTGCCTTACACATGGGGACCTAGAGTTCAAATCCCTAGAACCTCTGTAAAGCCAAGCACAGTAGCTCATATTAGAAATCCCAGAAATGTCCTCTGACAAGACAGGAAACTGTCTGTGCTCCAGCTAGCCTGGTTTAAACAGCAGAGACACTCTGTCTCAAACAAGATGGAAGGCAGGAACAAACGTCCAAAGTTGTTCTCAACCCCACGGGCAAACACCTGCATTCACACAAATGAACAGTTGAGCGAGTGTACGTGTGCACACTAACGTGCGCGGGAAGGCACACACACACTAATAAGTTTTCTAATATGTTTTGGCTATGCTCTATATTGCTTCACTCACACTGTAAATATTTACCCTGAGTAATCAAGGAGACAATATGCAGATGTGAACCTATTTTACTCAAGCATCTGACAGGCTTGGAAGCACACTGAAGAGACTGAGTCTCCACCTACTCTAGACGCACTGTGGGAGTGGATATCTCCATAAAAATTTCCCTAAAGTCAATGTGTAAACATGCATATACTCTCATTATAAAACCAAATGTCCAAGAAAACTTTTAGGGTACTCTTCTTTGAGAATCAGCCATGTTCCCAAGGATATTTAAAAATGCACACAGCTCGCCAGGCAGTGGTGGCGCACGCCTTTAATCCCAGCACTCAGGAGGCAGAGCCAGGAGGATCTCTGTGAGTTCAAGGCCAGCCTGATCTACAGAGTGAGATCTAGAACAGGCACCAAAGCTACACAGAGAAACCCTATCTTGAAAAAACAAAAAAACAAAACAAAAAAGGCACACAGCTCTCTCTCATTTACCGATTAAATGTCCCTCTGGAATAATCATTTCCAGTTTCCTAATCAACCAAGGGTGCCAACCATACTCAGGCAGCAGAGAAATACCATCATTGTCAAGAGAGCACTTGAGAGAGAGAACCTAACCTACACTCTGGCATCTGTCTCCTGGCCAACTCCTAGAATGACATTGTAACACGAATCCTAAATGGTCTTAATAAATAAATAAATAAATAAATAAATAAATAAATAAATAAATAAATGAATGAATGAATGAATGAATGAATGAATGAATAAACAAACAAACAAACAAATAAATAAAACAAAAACCTCGGGAGCCAGGTGTTGGGGTGAATTCTGAAAGATCAGAGAAACAGAACAAGCCACAGCTAACCTCACTTTAACTTCTCAAGTGATCCTGTTTCCTCAAACTGGAAGCCTCTGAGTCCTCATCCGAATGGATCTCAGCTGAACTGCTGCTAAAAGCCTAAAAGCTAAAAAGCCTCTAGTTCCTCATAAAATCATATACCTTTCTGCTTCCTACCATCACTCCCTGGGATTAAAGGCATGTGTCTTTCCCAAGCAAGGCATGAGATCTCAAGTGCTGGGATTAAAGGTGTGTGTCACCATGCCTGGCTGTTTCCAGTGTGGACTTGAACTCAGAGAGATCCGAATGGATTTCTGCCTCCAGAATGCTAGGATTAAAGGTGTGTGCTACAACTGCCTGACATCTATGTTTAATATAGTGGCTGTTTTGTTCTCTGACCCCCAGATAAGTTTATTAGGGTGCACTATATTTCAACCACATGACATCATATCTAGGTTGATTCTAAACGCTTAGGAGTCAAGTAAATATTGATGTTTACAGTTTCTGTCAAATGTGGTGATACACACGTGTAATCCAAGTACTCTGGAAGGTCAGGAGTTCAAGGTCAGACTTGCCTACATGTGGAATTGGAAGCCTAGAGCCTTGAATACATACATGCATGTATGTAACAGTTCAGTTCCAATATAAGCTAAATACTGTTTCATTTCCTCCAAAATTTCATCATTTCTTAGTTAAGGTTTTTATTGCTATTAAGAGACTCCATGACCATGGCAACTCTTATAAAGAAAACATTTAATTGGGGGCTTGCTTAGTTTCAGAGGTTTAGTCCATTATCATCATGGTGAGGAGCATGGAGGCATGCAGGCAGACGTGGTGCTGTAGCTGTGAGGGCCACATCTTAACCAGAAGGCAGCAGGAAGTAGACTGACAGTCACACTGAGGGAAGCTTGAGCAAGAGAGACCTTAAGCCCGCCCCCACAGTGGCACACTTCCTCCAACAAGGCCATGCCTCCTGACAGTGCCACTCCCTTCTGGGGGTCATTTTCTTTCAAACCATCGCAGATATATATCTCACATACATAAGATATGGGATAACAGGGTTATCTTGGGAGTACAGAACAGTGCTTGGCCCCAGCTAAGTACTCAACAGGTTTAAGCTTATATGTTTTTAATAGAAGGGAAAGAAAAGCTAATGTGCCTGTAATCCCAGGCAGGAGACAAAAGCAGGAGGTATAGAAAATTTAAGGCCAGCCTGGACTACACACAGGACATTTTCCAGACCAGCCTGGGCTAGGTATTTCAAAACACCAACAGAAACTCCAAAACAAGAAGAAAGCACGATATTAACAGGAATTGGCATTTCTGTTCAGTTTCTTAAATATTATACAGAAAGGAAAAAAATCACCACACTTAGTACAAGAATGAAAACTAGAAAACCACTTAATTATTTAAGTACACAAATTATTGAAAAAATAAAACCAACTTTCAACACAACCTATTTATAAATTTAAGAGATTTCTCGCCTGAGGGGGAAAATGGGTTTTAAGAACACCTACTTATCTGGAGCTGGGAAGAGATGGGACTCAGTGCACTGCAGGGCACCTACATAGCATGTCCAAAGCCCTGGCTCCATCCCTCAAACTGGGGAAAAATATTCATATACTGAAATGAAAATTCAATAAGCAATGTATTTTTTAAAAAGCAAGTTTAATCATAGAACAAGGAGACTCAGAAATTCTTTTTTTTTAAAGGATTTTTTTAAGTTTTATTTATTTATTATGTATACAGCATATATGACTGCAGGCCAGAAGAGGGCACCAGATCTCATTACAGATGGTTGTGAGCCACCATGTGGTTGCTAGGAATTGAACTCAGGACCTCTGGAAGAGCAGTCAGTGCTCTTAACCTCTGAGCCATCTCTCCAGCCCAGAGACTCAAATTCTAAAGAGCACCTTCAAGATCTTTAGTTAACTGCTATGATTTTATGTAAATTTTCAAATTGACACCAAGCTCTTTTTCATGGTGACTCCTAGGCAGCTGCATGTGTCAAGATACCACAGGCTGTCAGAAACTCATTGAAGTGGATGACGAACACAAACTTTGTAACTCTATGCGTTCTATGAGAAGTACATGGCCATGGAAGTAGCTGCTGATGCTCTGGGTGAACAATGGAAGGGTTATGTGTTGGGATCGGTGGTGGGAATGACAAACAAGGTTTTCCCATGAAGCAGAGTGTGCCAGCTGTTGAGTTAGGCGCATTCTTGTTACAGACCAAGGAGAACAGGAGAGAGGAAGCGCAAGTCTATTCGGGGATGAATTGAGGATGCCAATCTGAGTGTTCTCAACTTGGTTATTGTTGAGAGAGAGAGAGAGAGAGAGAGAGAGAACGCTTGGTGGTGCACACCTTTAATCCCAGCACTCCGGAGGCAGAGGCAGGTGGATCTCTGTGATTTTGAGGCCAGCCTGGTCTACACAGTGAGTTCCAAGACACCCAGGGCTACACAGAGAAACCCTGTCTGGAAAATAAATAAATAAATGAATAGGAGGAAGAGGAGGGTATTCCTGGACTGACAAATACTACTGTGCCTTGGTGGTCAGGGCCCAAAAGAGCAAGCAGAAAAGTTTTCAGTCTCTCTAAAGATGATGTCGTCTGCCACTATGTTGTCAAAAAGCCCCTCAGCAAAGAAGGAAGAAGTCCAGAACCCAAACACCCAACATTCAGTGTCTTGTTACCGCACCTGCCCTACAACACACACAGCCGACAGACAGACAGACACACTGCTCTGAAGAAGCACACTAAGAAAAACAAGACTGCTGGCTATGCTAAACTTTAACCACGAGAATGAAGAAGCCAAGGAAAAACACCAAGGAAATACTGTCAAGAGGTAGCGGCTCCATATGCTGAGAGCTTCTAAGTCTAAGCCCAGTCAAAATTAGGTCTGTAAGACTAGCAAACCATCAGACCTTAAACTTCAAACAACAAACCAAGCCAAGACAGCAACTGACACAAAAGGAGGACAACCAGTGACCTGGGCCTCCGTCTTTCCATTCCCGCTTCAGTGAGCCGGTCTGATCTGGATCATGTTCCTTCTCCACCCTGCCTCCCCCAACGAGCCCCCCTCAGGTAGATCATGCTGAAAGAGTGTAAACAACTCTAAGACAAGGGCCGGATTCAACAGAAGCACAACTCGAGGGAGCGAGCGAGCGAGCGAGCGAGCGCCGCGCAGGGTCGACTAGCCAAGGCTCCGGTTAGTGAGACCCACGCGCTGTTCACTCCCGTTGCTCGGAACGTCACCTCCAGTTGGTGTGTTCACATCGAGGTCTTAATATGTCTTACATTTTCTTGGCACGGTCCCAGGTCATAAATCCTATCTGATTCTAGGTTTTGCCTATGGCTTCCCCTCTGTCCAACATCAATAACCATTTACTACATTGAATGTGATGAAACACCCATAAACTCCCCAAATTACCGAGAAACAAAACAATTCAAGTAGCACAGTGGGGCACTCTGGTAACCCCAGCCCTGGGGAGGAAAAGGCAGGAAGATGGGAGTTCAGAACCAGTGTACACAGCAAGCCCCCATCTGCAACCCTTGCCCTCCCCCCAAAAAGGCAAAGGCAGCCTCCTCCCTAGAGTAGGCATCAGTCCTAAACGGTATCGGTCTCATGACTTACTGATAAATACAGTGTCTCTAAGAATGGGTTAGGCTGGGCGTGGTGGCACACCTCTTGTCCCAGCATTCGGAACACAGAGGCAAGCAGATCTCTGAGTTCAAAGCCAGCCTGGTCAACATAGTGAATTCTATCTAGGTCAGCCAGAGCTACATAGAGAGACCCTGTCTCTAAAACAAAAACAAAAACAAAACACTAAATAAATAGACTATCAAGCATGGTTGCTCATGCTTGCGATCTCAGCTGAGGAAGGAGATTCAGCTCAAATTCAAGGTCAGTCTACCCAAACTACAGTGAATTCCAGATCAACCCAGATTACAGAGTAAGACCTGGTCTCAAAACCTCATGGGGAGGGAGGGGGAGAAAAAAAATCAAACAAGCCAACAAAAGAAGACTTTAAACAGCTGAATGCAGTGGGCTCAGGCCTGGAATTCCAACACCCAGGAGGCAGAAGCAGAAGGATCCTGCTCAAGATCATCCTCAGCTACATGTAAAGTTCAAAGCCAGCCTGGGCTACGTGAGACCTGCCCACCCAATCTCCATTCCCAGCCTCTCCCCAGATTACTCCAGAGAAAATGCTCTTATCAAAGTGAGGACTCAATCCGCCTAGATGAGTGGGTGGGGAAACTGACATCTGCTGTCAAGCCTGACAACCTGAATTTGATTCCTGTGTCCCAGGAGGAGAGGACCGACTCTCACAAGATGTCTTCTGATCTTCACATGTGCTCCATGGTACACTTGTTCACACACTGATAAACGTAGTAAAGATGTTTTATGTTAATAAAAGCCAACATTAAACATCTAGCTAGAGCTCAAGTTTTCCTAAATTAAAAACTTTAACAAGTGGCTGACCCACGTTATACAAGTAAGATCCACATATTGTATCTGGCTCCCTTCTGAAGACCCCCATGAGTCCACATTTCACATCTCTCTCTTCACTTACCAGTTTCCCAGTGCCTGGATTTTGCCAATTTTCTGCCCCATATGAAACGACAGACCCAAAGGCTTGGTGTGCTTTTTACTGTTGCTTGTCTAGCAAAAAGGAGCAGTGCCCCCAGGGTGTTCAGTACTGGTTTGCTGTTGTTTATTCAAATCGACAAACAAATTCGGTCTACCTCTGAAACAGGATCTTGCTCAGTAGCTCGGGCTGAACTCACACACCCTCTCTCTTTTTCTTTTATTTTTAGTTTTTTGAGACAGGGTCTCTCTCTGTAGTCTTGGCTGTCCTGGAACTCGCTATGTAGACCAGGCTAG
>CABHPQ010158034.1:30771-47887 GCA_902168405.1 Peromyscus aztecus | reverse complement strand
ATCTATCTATCTATCTATCTATCTATCTATCTATCTATCTATCTATCATCTATCTATCATCAGGGGGTTTTTTTGGTATCATCAGTTTATCTTTTAAGAGTTGTCAATTAACTTACCGCAGGTCAGATCCTCAAATAATTGTTGTAGATGTAATATTGCTGTTTGACCAGCAGGTGGAGCAGGTGCGGCACCACAGCAGCTCAGGCTCGGCACGCCTAAACCACAGTAGACTATTCCAACAGTTATTCCCACCCACAAAATTGGTTTCAGAGAGTAGCTGTAAGCTGAAGTAGATTCTAGTCTCCCGGTTGCCTGCACTGGAGTTGGGAGGTTAGCAGCGCACAGCCAACATGCACTGGGCAGCAGAACCAGAGCCTGCCCAGCGTCTGTGAGCCTGTGAATGCCCGGGTGCAGGCAGCTCTTAGACACCCGCTGGAGAGCTCACAGTTCAAGGGGGAGCTCCTCGGAGACTGGAGACCAGTGCCCGGTTCAGGTGGCGGGCTGGGCAGGGGCTGAGGGACCAGAAATTACTAGCAGGCTGCAGCCCTGCCCAAGTGGGAGTGGTCCTGCGTTTTCTGCCTTCAAGTGCTGACTCACTAGCAGGGGGAGAGCTCCGGTGTGCGGGGCCGGGAACGCAAAGACCGAGTGGCCAGGCCAGCAAGGGGGAAAGGGTACCGGGGTGGTGGGATGCCCACTGGAAGCGGGCCGCAGAGACAGGCTGCAAGTATGCTTGCAGCGGACCCGCAAGCCCTGCACGCCCTCCTTCGAAGGCAGGCTGTGAGTTGGCGTCTGTTGGTGGTCAACCAGGCCCCGTGTTAAAGGACGCATGATAATGAGGGAATGATGTCTAGGATTAATCAGGATTTGTCAACAGATAATATCAGTACAGTACACTCACAACACGGAATGAAGCTGCCTGCCACCACTGATTCAGCTGCTGCCGCCTCTTTCCCAAGGGAGATGGGGCCAGACTGCCAACCATGCTTCTAGTGGCTTGCTGCCCGCTGTGCAGTGCAAGAAAGAGCGGGCATCCGAGAGCCTTGGCTTTTTACTGGGTCACGTCTCTCCGGAGAAGACCACACTCATCGGGCCAAGCCGCCCTTTAAAATTGGCTAGTGGGCCGTCATCAATAATTCCCATAACAATTATGTGGCCAGGGGATTTTCTTTTCTAATCCAATTTATTTAGTGTTCTGTAAACTTCTTGTACCTTTACGGCATGTCCTTCTTTAGGTTGGGAAAATTTTCTTCTATTATTTTGTTAAATACATTCTCTGGGTTTTTGAGCTGTGATTCTTCTCTTTCTTCTATTCCTATTCTTATGATTGTTGTTTTCATAGTGTCTTATATTTCCTGGGTATTTTGTAATAGGAACTTTTTAGATTTAACATTTTTTTTGGACTGATGAATCTATTTCCTCTATCATGTCTTCAACACCTGAGATTCTCTCTTCCATCTCTTGTATTCTGTTGGTGATGCTTGCAACTGTAGTTCCTGTTTGCTTACCCAGGCAAACAGGATTTCCAGGATTCCCTCCATTTGTGTTTTCTTTATTGCGTCTATTTCCATTTTCAGGTATTGAACAGTTTCCTTCACCTGTTTGTTTTTTCTTGGCTTTTTTGACATTCTTTTAGGGATTTATTGATTTCCTTCAATTTTTTGTTTGTCTTTTCCTCAATTTCTTTAAGGAATTTTTTTTTTCATTTTCCCCTTTAAGGACCTCTATCATCTTCATAAAGTCATTTTTAAGGTCATTTTCTTGTGCTTCAGCTGCATTGGAATGTTCAGGACTTGCTGTCAAAGGATGGCTGGGCTCTGGTGGTGCCATATTGCCCTTTCTGTTATTGGTTGTTTTCTTACACTAGTATTTGGGCATCTGGATTTGGGATGATTATAGGTCTAGTTGTTGATGCCTGTGTTTGTCTTTGTTGGATGGGTGTTTTGTTCCTTGGTTTCTCTTTCTTCTCTGGTTTTCTGGCCTAAATGGCCAAGGGTTCTGGTGATTAGCATGTCTTCAGGTCCAGTAAGGTATCTTCACTGGGGTTTTGGGGGCCTTGGGTCTCTAGATCTGGCCTGGCCTCTGGTAAAGCTGAGTCTTCTTCTGGAGTTGTAGACCAGGATATCAAGCCCAGGGAAGTGGGTGTAGTCTGGGCTTGTTGGGCAGGCTTAAAGGGGTTAAGTGAGTAGTGGACGGTGTCTTACCTTGGGTCCCTAGGACCAACGTGGCTTTCAGTACAGTTGCTGGGGCTAGGGTCCCTAGATCCAGCCTGCCCGTTGGTAAAAAGGAAGTCTTCTTTCCAAGTTGTAGACCAGGATGTAGAGCCAAGGGATTGGGGCTGCAGTCTGAGGTTGTTGGACAGGTTATAAGGAGCATTAGTGGGTGGGGGGTGGCACTTGCCTGGTGTCCCTAGTGAAAGAACCCCACCAAAGGCCCAGACACAGTTCCCCCAGAAACCCAAAAGAGCTGAGGAAAGAGATATCTTAAAATAAACAGAACTGAGTCAGTTCCTCCTTCCTGGAGAGGGTGAAGTCAGGTGTTTTCAAAAGAACAAAGTCAGGATGTCCGGTGGTGACCGATTAACCATGATATGCCCCTCTGTGAAGATAACATGACCAGACCCCGGAGATGGGTTGTAAAACTCCTGACAGGGCAAACAGATAAGCTAAAATAAGACAAAGTCCAGGCCCAGGAAAAACTGGACCAATCAAGGATGGACCCATACTAACCCCCTCCCTCTAAGAAATTTTGTGGGTTTTGCCTATAAAAACTAACTTCCCCAAGAAAGAGGAACTCTCCTCCCTGCCTCGCTGCATCAGGTGTGGTGGACGAGGGTTCCCTGCTAGCTTCAACTACACATGTGCGCTGAGTCAAATAAACCTTGCTATTGCATTCTGGACATCTTCGGTCTCCAGTGGTCTCTTTGGGGGTCCTAATTTGGGCAGAACATCCTAGGTCCAGCCTGGCCTCCTATAGAGCTACTGGGTCTGCAGGGTCTAGTGTGGAGACCAGAGTAAGGGGTGTAGTCTGGGGTTGTTGGACAGGCTTAAAGGCGTTAAGTGGGTGTAGACCAGGGTATTATACTCTACATTTAGTAGAGTTCTGTTGCTCTAAATATGTCCGACTAGGCCTGCTCCCAAGAATATCTGCTCTTCCAGTGTTGGGCCCCATAAGGCCCGGGAATGAGGCCCACTGTAACTTCCTGAGCCTAGCTCGAGTTTGGTGACCTGTCTTCCGCATGTGAGTGACTCAGCTCAACCCAAACTAGAATCGCCTCTGCCTAGTAACTGCTGAGATGGCATCATCTCATTGGGCTGCTATCCTCACCCCATCCCTCATGACCCCAACCTGTATAAGTCCACTCCTGATGCAAAAAATCGAGTTCCGGCAAGACTCCTGGCCCAGTGTGCGTCTCTCCGGTGAAATGAGGAGGTCTGGGCTGTTGACACTCACCATCCTGCTCAGCCCCAGGGAGAGACTGGCTGGATTGGTCCTGCCTCCGCCCTACCTGTCTGTCAGACCCACATTCCACTGCAAGACAGGGCTCATCTATAAACTTGCACAGGGGCCATATGAGGGCATTCATATTGAACTTCAGCTATTTTTACTTGTCCTCAATTTATTGGCCCTATCTCTACAAGTAATCAATTCAACAAAGTGTTAAAGTCAGCTCCACTGTCCTATAGGCATTCTTTACTCTGTGTCGTTTAAAGGCTTTACTTATAACAGCCACAAGGATGTTCTTCTCCTTGAAGACCATTCTAAAGTTTCCATTCCAGAATCATCAACAATTGTCCTGGTTTCTCAGGCACGTACCGTGGTGATATATTTGTAATCTAAGAAATAAAGCTTGCCTGAATGTCAGAGGACAGAGCCAGCCACAGAGGTCAGGCAGTGGTGGCACACACCTTTAATCTTAGCACTGACAGAAGCAGAGATCCATCTGGATCTCTGTGAATTCAAGGCCACACTGGGATACATGAGATTAATCCAGTCTAAAAGAGAAACAGCCAGGCAGTGGTGGCACATACCTTTAACTCCAGCACTTGGGATCACACACCTTTAATCCCAGCACTAGGAAGGTTGAGAGGTTGGTGAGGTTAGAGGTGGTAGCCGTGGCTGGCTCTTTCAGCTTTCACCCTGATACCTGGCTCTGGGTTTTTATTAAGACTATTTAGCATTCGTGCAACAAGGTACTCTTCATGCCCCACATTCCCCAGGGTAACCTGCCAACTAGATAGTGAGTGATCTAGTCCCTAAACACCATTTTGCCACCTACTTACTTCTTTAGCCTCCCACCACTCTATTAAGAGTGCAGCTCTAGTTCTCCAAGACGTGGGCAGCATGACATGCAAGCAGTTACTAGGTCTGCTGCTTCTAGAGGATAAAGCAGAAGGAAGTATGGGGGGGTGCGGGGGTAAGATAGACAGTTGAGAGAATAAGAGCAGAACTGGAAAGGGAGCCTTGGGTCACAGAAATGTTGCTCAGCTGAGGGGAAGCACAGAGGCACTGGTCTGTTCCAGGCACTGTTCAGCCATTTGCTGGTAGCAGCTGTGAGCCACAGGGTGGAGGTGTCCCTAACCACAGCAGTACCTGCTCCACAACAGGCATTCATGAAGAGATATGCACGGCTCTTCTGTGCAGCCAGCATTGTGTATCAAATAGGAAAATCTGTGCTAGAGAAATTGATTGGAATTAGAATTTAAGACTGTAGGACACATGTGGGTCCCACACAAGTGGGAACTAGGGGGGTGTGTTTGTTCCAGTCCACCCCATTCTGGAGAGTATTGAGCACTGTTTTTTGTTGTTTTTCCTAAGTATAATTTTAGTTTACTCTAAGAATCTATTTCTTGGATTAAATGGAATACTGTATGTTTAAAGTTGGCCCTTTTAAAATTGTATACAAAGAAAACACTACAAAACATTGATATGAGGAATATAACAAAAGTATTGGCCCAGAGCCTCGTTAGCGTGAGCATAAGTTATTGAGGTTAGCTTGATATTCTTTAATGTGTAAAAAACAGAAAATAAATAGCTTAGCCTGCTGTAACATGCTTTGGATTCCTGGTTTTATTATCATCTTTTAATGATGGTGCAGCCTCCTTTTAGCTGTGCTTGAAATGCCTCCTAAGTGCAGACTTCAAAGGAATGCCCAGAGCTGCTGCCTCTGCAGTTGTTCAGGGTTCTCAGGAAGTGGGATGTGAAAGTGTGTCTCCTCCCAAGGAAGAATAAAAACTGAGACCCAGATACATTTAAATATGTGACTGAGATCAAAATTGCTTTGTTTATATCAGTGCTTACCTGAATCATGGCTGGACTGATTTTGCTTGCTATTGATCTGTTTCATATATTGTGTCCAGTTCTTCTTTCCTGTTTGTACAGTGTTCTTCTTTGTCATCATTGTTCCTGACAACCGTCAGGTGTCACATTTTACAAGTCTTCAGTATGTTAAACATTACCCAGTTCAGGGCAGTATTTGCAACTGCCTGGTCACAAGCTAGTCAGGACTAAGAACCAAAGAGACATTAAAGCTGAAAGGTCAGAAACACGTTTTCAGGTATGTTATGGCCAAAGGTTGGGTGGGGTCTTGGGTCAGAAGATAAAGGAAACAGGGGAGGAGCTTGTAGAAATTTTTCTGCCATTTATCTGCCATGAACTTTAACCTGATCTGGATATAGAAAGCAGTGATGCCCCTTCAGAAAACGTTTATGGGAGCTGTTCTGAATCAGGTAGGTAGAGCTGCCCTGAGGATACAGTCACTAGACCCTTGCATTCTCAGCAGCCTCTGTAAGACCTGGGTACTCTTTACCTGGGTAAGGCATTCACCTCAGAAGCCAAGGTCATTATTGCTAAAGAGTGTTCCAGGAGCTGGGAACTCTAACCAAGCTGTGGGTGCTTCCAGCCAAAGTCATTCTGCTTCTCTGTTAAATTGGCAAGAAAAATGGAGTGCTTGGGTTTTTTGTTTATTTGTGTGTGTGTGTGTGTGTGTGTGTGTGTGTGTGTGTGTGTGTGTGTTTCCTTTAGATCCAGACTCAATAAGGAATTACATTTAGATAAAGGAAGATATATTTCCAATAATATGAATAAAAGTGCAATTATTCTAACCATCTTTTAGTAAGTATTCTAAATTATTTTATTCAATAATCTCTCTTCAGAAACTTTGTTTCTTGTTTCCCATGTCTCAGTTTTGTTTTATTTTGTTTTGTTTTTTCATGGTGTAAAACATGGATCCTGTTATATCAGCATGAACTACTACATGGATCCAGTCACTGCAAAGCAAACAAACAAAAAAAAGCTGATGTTTCAGATGGCTTGGAATTCCTGACCTGACTTGCTTTCTCATGTGTGTACATGGCCGGAGCACCCCAGCTCCACTAGCTGTGAGCCATGCCCTCTGACAGAGCCCTGTGAGTTCCGTTTAGCAGAGGTGCATGAGTGTGCAAGCTCACCAAGAACTTTTCAATGAGGATCCTGCTAACAGAGAAGGTGCCCTGGGTGCATGCTCTTAAGTTCCTCTGAGAAGAGAACCTTTCTGTTGGTCTATTTATGTTTTTTTTTTCTTTCTTTTTCCTTAAATGACTAAAGAGGCAAAGTCAAACTGCATGACAACTTTGGGTTCTCTATTATCTGTGTTCACCATTTCATATGAAATAAATGATAATAATGAAAATAAATGTACATTTAAAGTATTTTGAATTTTTCTTGTACAACCTTTAATTGTGACCTGCCTGTAAGATATACTGGTACAACAGTGATACCAATGTTATGTTAGTAACCAAGCACTTTTTAATTGAAAATAAAGCCCACTTAATGAGATATCTGACAATGATAAAGTGGCCAAGAACCTGAGACTAGATATGTCATGGGACCTAGAGGGAAGGCCTACTACTAGTATGCTACTGAAGGAACACAGCAATAAAAGAACTCCTAAGGGCACGTGCTGTACCCTCAGATCGGTGCCTCACTCAGCCCTCTTTAATGAACCTTCTGCTGGCAGTAGATGAGCATTAACAGGGCACCAAAACTGGACAATGTGCAGAGAAGGAGAGATTTCAGAGCACTCAGTCCTAAATGAGATATCGTTGTGAAACCCTTCCCCTCAAGGCTCAGGGATCAATGTGGGAAAAGGGTCAAAAGACAAGAGCCAGAGGTATAGACGACTCAAAGGAGACGATGTCTTTCAGGCACAACAGGACCCGACACAGATGACCTCACCGAGACTGTGACAGCACACATAAGACCTACACATGTTCAACCCAGACAAAACCCAGCACTGAGAGGAGGAAGTAGAAAAACGCCCACCTTTAACCAAGAAGCTGTTTGCAATTGATGCCTCCTGGGAAAGGGAAAATCAGTTCTCTCCAACGGAGTGTGTCACTGTGTAAATCAATCACACTCTAAGCAAGATCCTACACCAAGCAGTAGCTAGCCATCCCAAAACAGATTCCACGTTTTTTTTTTATTACTGTATTTATTTATTTATTTATTGTATTATATTTTATCATTTTTTCTGTTTTGGTGTTTTATGTCTGATTGTTTTTGTTTTGTTTTGATTCGATTTTTATTATTTGGTTGTTTGGAAGCTTGGAGACATTAGAGGAGGGACATGAAGTTGGGTGAGTAGGGAGGTAGAGTAGATCTGGGAAGAGCTGAGGAAGGGAAAGAATATGATCAAAATATATTGTATGAAAAATAATTAAAAAATACAACTCTAATATAATGTTAAGGTGTAAATTTAATGTAAATTAAATTAAGATGTAAATTTCACTTAATCCTAAGCAGAGTCCAAATGAGACAATTTAAAAAATCATAGTAAGTAAGAAAAAACAAAACAAAAGACATGAAGTTGAATCCAACTGCCATTGCTGGTGTTCATAAAGGTGGCTTAACATTAG
Source organism: Peromyscus aztecus (assembly GCA_902168405.1). Taxonomy (NCBI): domain Eukaryota; kingdom Metazoa; phylum Chordata; class Mammalia; order Rodentia; family Cricetidae; genus Peromyscus; species Peromyscus aztecus. The sequence continues at coordinate 39,995 of CABHPQ010158034.1, read as the reverse complement.
TCTAAGTCCAGATGTCCAGGGCTGATCCAAGTGTTTACAGATGTAGAAATACGCCATCATTACTAGGGCATCCGTTGTTAAGACAGCAATGCCTGTGGGTCAGTAAAGGGCTTAGAGATAAACCACTCCAGAGACGGTTTCAGGGAACCATGTCTACCTTACTGCATAAGAGCAACCACTTAGACAGTGGAAGCCTATCAGTTGTGATTGGTTAGCGCATTACCTTGGATTGGACAGTAAGTGATCATACCACCAGTGTATAGTGATAACTATTTTGTTTTTATTTAGCTGTATGTTTTTGTGTGTGCATAATTTGGGGGAGGGTGATTTTGAAATTGCAAAGCTTTCTAAGTATTTATGCATCTTGCTCAAGTTGATGACCTATATTTGTGATTCCCTAAACACAATTGTGAATTGTAAAAAATTATATATTTTTATAATTATACTCCTAACTGGAATTAGGAAGCCTATCGTGGTCTCTTTATGCTGTATTATAGAATTCTGTAGTACTTGGGTTGTTTGCCTTGGCTTAGAAATGACTCAAGTAGAAGAGGCTCCTGCTCATATTAGACAGAATATGTCCATAAAATGTATACAGTGGATTGACTTTTAGACAACCAGACTTGTCCTTTTTTAAAAACAGTGGTAAAATGTCCTTTTATTTACTTTGTTGAGTCAGAAGGTTGTAAGAAAAAATAGTTGCTACAGTAGATACCGAGCAAAATAGAAAGGCACTTTGGCAGTCCAGTCATCGTGGAGTTTATTTAAACTAAGGAAAAGGTCATGTTTTCATGCAATACATACTTGGTTCTTTAAGTAACAATTGTGACAAACAGCAGAAATAATTAGAGAACACTGTATTTGTGATCCATACAAAATGACAGCATCTTGGGTTGTACATTATTAAGGAAACATCTCACTTTTCGAAATACTGTAATACAATATTCAGAGGCATGCCTTTATGTGAGCATAGGAATGCAATTTGGACAAGGAAAAAAAATCACACTGGAATTATTCAATTTCTTTAAAATCACTGAGCAAGCAAAGCAACTTTGAACTACCATACTGATTTCATGCAAGAGTACTTTGATTTAAATCCAAGAGCCCATTTCCTCCTCTGCTTTTGGTAAACAACTGCATGGTAAATGTATATGACTTTCCCTCTGGATTTTACCTGAAAGTGGCCTTTTTAATATTTTATTTAAAAGAGGGAAGGTTTGGCACTTTTATACTGATGTCATCAATGTTAATATTATTTGGGATCTTGGGAAGATTCATATTCTTTACAGCTGCTACATTATGGGCTGGAGCTCCTGTTAAGGCAGCCTGAGATTTCTCTAGTTTATGTTGTGTGTTGATTTGTGTAACAATCTCATTCAATCTCATTTAAGGGTCAGAATGATAACATACGGAAAGTATAGTGATTACGAACATAAGCATTAAGAATTGTATTTACTATCTGAACAAAACAGAGTAGATAATATTGAGAGGTATTGGTCACTTCTTGCAGTATGAGTATCTGTAAACTTGAAAGCTTGATCTACCCTTTTCTTGTAGCATTTTAAAGCAAACTTGAAGATATTTTTGTCTGCAACACACAGGTATATATTTCAGATCCTGTGAAATGAGATATGTTGTAGACTAAAGGATACCCTAAAATATGGGTAGTAAAATGAAGATCACTGGTGACCTGTTCAGCAGGTCAAGTTATTCGTGGGTCTCGGGCCGGGAAACACCTGAAAGCCAAGGGGGTGAAAAGGGAAGGGAGCCAGGCACATATAATAATTGACAAGAGTCAGTCTGAGTCGCGTCAAGGCTCCGTTTATTAAAATAGGTGGGGAAGCTTTTATGCAGGGTTTCAGGCAGGGAGGGGGAACAGAGAAAGGAGAGTGGAAAATTTTCAGAAGAAGTCAGAGTGGTCGGGGCGAGGTCTCTTTGGCCCCAGGCTCCTGCAGCTGGCTGATTAGCATCTGTTTGCAAGGAGAGAAGAATGGGAATTCCTGAGGGAAGGTTAGGGTGAGGTCGCTTTGGTCCCAGGCCCCTGTTGTTACTGAATGAGGCCTTATCTAATCATACATGTTTGTGGTTAGGCCAAGGTCGTCTTGTTTTTGTAAGACTCCAAGCAGGAAATTCCAAACATAACATACCTGGGTCAGTCTCCAACACATGGTTGAGAGAAAGGAATTGTCTTTAAGTAGTTATTATAAATTCAACCTTTCTATATAAACTTAATAAACATTCTTACAAAATAAACATGTAACTAATTGAAAAAGAAGAAAGAAACTTTGCTGGCCTTCTATCATAATTGCTTTTTGGGGTTTTCTCATTAATGTCAACTAGACATTCTGAGAAATAAACCTGGGAAACACTTTCTGGTTGTATTTAAATGGTACTTAACAGATTACAGAGAAGGCTGAAGGAGAAAGGGCCTAGAGGATGCTCATGAGAGATTGGTTCATTACTGGCCAGTGATGCTTAGCAGTCTCAGAAATAGTTCCTCATCCCTGATCATGTAACTATGATTCTGTATTCTATGCAACCCTTATTTATTTCTTTTTTCTTTATCCTATAAGATCACCTCACTAAGCACTTTATTTCCAATGTACAAACTGAGAAATATACACGAGTGTCTTGGTGCATTATATGGAAAATGTTTTAACAGTCTTTGATAATAAAAAATATTTTTGTCCAGACATGCTACTGCTTCTTTGTAATCCCAGCACTCAAGACATTGAATCAAGGAGATTACAAGTTTGAGGCCAGCCTGAGCAACATGGTGAGACCCGTCTCAAAGGAAATACATAAGAAAATAAATATATACGTACATACAGAAACATTTTGAAGCCTCATATCACAGTATTAACCAATGCTATAACCAGGAACTTTTAATGTTCATATTATACTTAATCTTTGTGAGGTTTATTTTTCAATGAGAAAATTGTTGCAATGTACATTATATGAAAGAGTATCAGAGGTCTCAAAGTTCAAAGAATGATGTTTTAGCAAATACCCCACCCCATATTCAGGGGTGATCTCCTTCTAATTGATAGCATGGTGAGATACATTAAAGATTACCATTACTGATGCACATGTTAATAGAGTGATAATTGAACACCTGTGAGGTGAGAATTAAATTGGAAATGTCAAAGTGTGTTCCAAAGAGTCTCATTAAAGGCAAACAGAAGTGTGCTACGGAACTTGCTATTGGTTCATTATTTTATATGAATTTTTATGGATTTTTAAAATTAATTTAGCTGGCCAGTGCTATCAGACAAGTCAATAAGTGATAAAAATTACATTTGAACTGTTGAAATGTAATAAGACAAATAGTTCAGTACACCATTAACAACAAATATCAATATGCTTCACATTAATGCCATACTGGAGAATGCACGGAACCATGCAGTTGGCCTGGCCTAGCTGAGAGGTGTGCATTATAGATTTCTCAGGTTAGAGTCCATGCTCCTGGGATACAATGTACCTTCCAGTTCCTGAGAGACTGATGCACCCTCTCAGGCAGTAAACGTTCAAGCCACTGGGTATTTCTCTGTATGTTCCCTCGGAAGTAAAGGAAGCATGGAAGGTTGTTGGGATATTCAGTCTTGGACATTAATCTTGTGTACCCTGAATAGCCTGCAAATGTCATTGAATCTTGGCAACTCCAACTGTATTGCTCCTGGCAGTTGCCATTATATTGTTTCTGAAAAAGATATTAAAAGTCTGATTGCTCTCAATAAAATTGCCACAGCTTAAGTTTTCCTGTGGACCCTCCAACCAGCCTGGTTTAATTCCTCATGGCCATATCGGGTGACCTTGGCCAGGTAAGTAAGCATGGGCTTACAGAATAAAACATTTGATTTTTGAACATTAATTCTGAACAATGAAATTGAAATTGTGTTCATGAAATGTGTGTGAATTCTAAAATAATTATGCCGTCATTTTGATAAATGTTATTGCTGTTGTGTTTGCTGTTAGTGTGACTCTTTGCAATAACCACACAACTTGTGCTTTAGCTCCCTTTCTGCATTAGGAGGATTTGAGATTCTCAAGTTAGAATTGTGATGTTAAATTTTACTTGTCCAGACATGTTACTGCTTCTTTGTAATCCCAGCACTCAGGACATTGAATCAAGAAGATTATAAGTTTGAGGCCAGCCTGAGCAACATGGTGAGACCTGTCTCAAAGGATAAATAAGAAAATAAATATATACGTACATACAGAAACATTTTGAAGCCTCATATCACAGTATTAACCAATGCTATAACCAGGAACTTTTAATGTTCATATTATACTTAATCTTTGTGAGGTTTATTTTTCAAAGATGCATTTTTATGCCAATACAAATACTCTGGTAAATTTCATGATGGCAGTAACAATTTTAGGAATTTCCAACTGGACATATGACAAGAAAGATCAATCGAGTTCAAATGATGGCATTAACTGAACTTTAAGAATAGAAAGTAAAGCTAAGTGTTTAAAAAGTAACTTGGAGTTCTGAGTAGGGTAATTTAAATCCAGTCACCAGGAGTCTGTGCAGCAGACTGTCCTGGGGATGCTGTAGAGACCGCACATCTGTACTGAGGACGCAGAAGCGGCTCCCGTGCAGTACTTCAGGTGTTGCTATCAGATATATTTAAGAGACATTTTACAGATTAAAGCTTGGTAAAATCAAAATATATCCTCCCACTGTTTCACAGCAGAAAGAAAACAGTTGGAACAAGTTGAACACAAAGCTATTTCTCCTCTTATAGGAAATAAGCATCGATATATTGATTCATATACACACATACATTATCTTCAAAATTCAAAGTGGTTAATTTGCTTTACTATCATATAAAAGCAATCTCATTGTGGTCAAATTACTAAAAAAGCACAAAGGCAAAAAAAAAAAACCCACACATTTGCCACGTTCAAAAAATACACATTGTCTCACTGGTTCTGTTATTTGATTATAAAGTTAAATACTATAAGGACTCAGACACCTAGAACTGTACTGAATCAAACAGAAGCAAATATAACCCCTTCCTCAGCCCCTGAACAGGACATTTTGAGCCCACTTAACCCAAAAAGTGATAAAGGACATGTCCCTGTTCTTAACTGGTTAGACTAGGAAGAGATACCCATAAATTGGAAGAATCCATGGGAAAGACTGACTCAGAACGGACTTCTTGGGTCGTAATCTGGGAGCTTTGGAAGTCGAGAAGCTCTTCGGGGAAGTTGGTTCAGGTACAGACATGGTTTCTTCATAACAGTTCCTTACAATGCAGGCCCTTGCAGTTCATGACTCATATCTAGTGTTATGATATGTCGTGCAGGAGGCCCTGGCGGGTGGAGCCAACATGCTCCACAGTGGGTGAGAGACAGAGATGCCACGCAGACAGCACTCGGTGAAGAGTTTTATTTTGTGGGGGAAGAAAAAGGGGAGAGAGGGAGAGAGGGAGAGAGAGAGAGAGAGAGAGAGAGAGAGAGAGAGAGAGAGAGAGAGATGGATGAACACCTCATGGGAACAGAGAGAAAGAGATGAGGGGAGAAATTTCCTTTGTAAAGGGGACTTTATGTCAGGACATAGGGCGGGTCCCCAAGGGGTTCAGAATGCCAGCATTCCTCCATTTTGATTATTATAAAAAGGTGAGTTATGGATTGTAGCTGGAGAGTTCTCCATTCCTGCCTGGCCCGTAGTCAGGACAAATCTCTCTCACCTGCCAGTTCCACAACTGCTCAGACCCAACCGAGTAAACACACAGAGACTTATATTGCTTACAAACTGTATGGCCGCAGCAGGCTTCTTGCTATCTAGTTCTTCTATCTTAAATTAGCCCATGTCTATTAGTCTATAAGTTGCCACATGGCTCGTGGCCTTCTGGTACCTTACATCCTTCTTGTCATGGCGGCGGCTGGCAGCGGCTCTCTGACTCAGCCTTCCACCTCCCAGCAATGGATAGCAAGTGGGGAAATAAGGGCACTGAATTCTTGAGACTGCTTCCTGCTGATTTGGAGGTGAAGTGGGAGGGGCAAGTTGGGAGTCAGGGTCCTACGTGGTGGGAGGGAGTGAAGAAGCATTCAATTGGCTGTCATTGTGGAGAACTCAGGCATGGAGATCTCAGGAGTCTGTTCCTTGAGGGAGCTGAGAAGGCAGGTTGCTAGAAGGAAAAAAGTAGAATTCTATCATTGGCCTTGTGAGCTGTGCTAGCCATGGGAAGAATAACTGCCAGAAAGGATGGGAGAGAGAAGTGCCCTGGTTGTACTGAAGAGGCAAGGGTGAATGACTGAGACACAGGAGCTGACAAGCCCTTTATTGGGACATCTTGGAAAACCAGGTTCTGGTTGTCAGGTAGGTGCCCGCTTGAGCCTGGAGAGGTGGTACCAGCAGTGGATTGAGGGATGGTGTGCTCTTCAGGAGTTCAGGAGCCATCACATCTGCCATTTCTCTGGAGGTGGGGGTGCGTCCATCCCAGTTGGCGCCTTTGCTTGGTGGTTGGCATCCTCAGAGCTGGTGCAGGGGCTGATGTTGTATCTGAAGAGCCCCTGAGGGTTGGTCTTGGCACAAGTCTGGCAGGAGGGGTGGACCTATGCAGGAAGCTGTAAGTGTGTTCAACAACTGGAACAGATTTACATCTCGGTGTCCTAGCAAAAGGCTGTGGCTTTGGGTTAACAAGCATGAACATTTTTTAGGGCCTGGTTTCAGCCCAATGAAACACATCTTTAAATCTATAACCAGAGGAAATTTACTGAATGGAAGTGGTTGGGTGAATGAAGAAGGAGGAGCGAGGCTTCCCTATCCTCTCCAATGCTAGCCTGTCTCTAAACCTGGAACCAGTAAAGTCTACAGAAACCTTGGAGTTGGGGGAGAGAGATATTAAAACTGGCAAACATAATCAGGTCTGATAAAGATAAGTAAGTGAACAGAAGTGAGACAGCTTTCCTGTCTTCATATAAACAAACCCTAAAGCTGCTTCTTTTTATCTAATTCGCCAGGAGATACTGAGAGCAGTATTAGCCCTAAGATAATGAGGCCTGTGAATCTTACATAGAGAACTGAGAAGGCAGCTGAAGCAAAGCCTGTTTTTCAAACAACATCAGAGATCTGAGAAGGATAAATTTTACCTGAGTTAGCGATTGAAAGTGACAGAGATCTGCTGGCTACCTAGACAGCCACCTCAGGGTCTTCCATGGTCATTGAAGGCAGAAGTCTCAGGGTTACATCATCAATCTTTGGCTGCTAGGCCTCAGAACATCCAACAGTTATGGGGTAGGGATTTGCAGGAAGGACCAGCCTACCTTGTCTAGGCAAAAGTGAGGCAATGGGTTCCCAGAGTCCTGTTGTCCGTGGTCTGAAGAAGGTCCTGGCAGCAGTCCAGGTTCTTCCATACCCATCTCGGTGGCTGTTGCTGCCACTCTGGAGCAAGTTCTGGATGGAGGTTCTTCTGTGCCCAGCCATCTTCTTTGGAGGGAATAAAAGTACTGCCAGGAGACAGCATGTCTCAGTCATGAAAAGCTTTTTAATTAAACATTTTAAATGCCATAGTCTGAAGATCTCTGAAGTATTTGAGGGCTGTCCAGATATATCTGAATAGACAAACTTTGTTTCTAGGTGCTTGTTTTAAATTTAACTCTGAAAACATATGCAAAGGACTAAGTAAAGCTTGTCCCTGTAATTAATTACATCAGTACTTAGCATGACCACAATTAAAGCACTTGATTATTTATAAGATGACTATTTACTTGTGTTCTCCAACAGTCTACAATAAGTGGCCTTAAAACATGATTTTGAATTGAAGCTCTTCTAGTATCAACTAGCTCTTCTAGTTCAGTAAAGAAACCAAAACAAAACAGCCATAATCCTGAATGATTTATACAGACACAATAATTTCTTAAGGTCATATAATACCTCTTTGGTTCTGCATAAAGAAGGTCAAGTGTCTTATCCTATTGCAGAACCATTTTAGTTAATAAATCTATTAATTGACAATATTGGGTCCAGTTTCCTGGTATATCAGTGGGCATTAGGTAACCATTTTGTCTCCCATGCCAGAGGGTTTACCTTTAACTTAGCCTTTTAGCCGGTTTTGGGAGTAAGGAGCACAGAATGATGTATTCTCTTCTGTAACTGCTTCAAGCTGAAATGGGGCGCAAATGGTCAGAGCCCAATGAGGCCGAGAGGTTAGTCAAAGCTGAAGAGGGAATTTAGGCAATGGTGCATTAACCAGAAGCATCTGATTTGATCCAGCTGGAAACAAGGAGCATTCATATCAGTTGGCTTGGTCCATATCAGCTTTCAGGAAGTCCATGGCTCCCAGGTTGAAGTCAGTAGCCAATACCTGGATGTGTCAGTCAGCCAAATGGAAGCCCATTGAAGCAGATATAGACTAGAGGCAAGAGTTAAAATTCATGAACTTATTTGGAACCTTTAGACCCATGGTCTTAGTAATTGTGAAAGGGAGACCAGGAGAGAGAAAAATACCATCCTCAGGAATAGACAGGTGAGGAAAACTCATTTATCTGGAGTTCTTTTGACCTCTGTGAAGTGGATCTAAGTTTTTTGATTTCTTTCGATCCTTTGAAGCTTACATGAATTCTTATTTTATAAAAGGATGTAAAAGTTTTAGATATATTATATTACCAATCAGTATTGGAATCCATATTGTAGAGAAGCAGGCAATGGGTAGCTGCAAAACAGCAGAAGTAGATTCATACTCCTGAGTCCTAGCAGAATTACAGATTTGTGTTAAAAGTTATGTACATTTTTTTTGTTTAGAGAGAGCCAAATACAGATTGGACAGAGACGTCTTTGGCCTGATGAGTTTAAGTATATTTAGAAGACAACCAAGGAAAATTTAAAATCTTGAGCTTGTAACCCAAAGAGTATCAGAATTCTATTAATGTTAAAATCTGAACTTTTGAAATCTTAATATAACAATATCATAGAAGGGGAAAGTAATCTAAACATTTAAATCATTTATTTATGTCAAGAGACCTAGCAGCTTTAGGAAACGTAAGGCTTGATTTTTTTTAATCTATAAAATGAGCTGGCAAGTTGGCCATATCGGCAGCATGTGACTGCTGATGCCCTAGAGCCCTGGAGGGGAGGAGATAGGTCTCCGGGCTCCGCCCACACACGCTCAAGAGCGGCAGCAGAGGAATGCCAGGCTATGACTGGAGGCTCGAGTCCTCGGCCCTGTAAAATAATGTGTGGTGTGAAGCAGAGCTCTCCTGACCCCCCCCCC
>CABHPQ010158034.1:13767-30761 GCA_902168405.1 Peromyscus aztecus | reverse complement strand
CCCACTCCCCATACTAATGTGTGGTGTGAAGCAGAGCTCTCCTGACCACCCCTCCCCATACAGACAACAAGAGCATTGGGAGTCCCACCCATGCTTGGGCCATTGACAGGAAGTGACTTTTTGCTACCCTTAGTAAAGATGGTGTTGAGGTCATATGACTTGTCCCTCTTTGACCTTAGCCAAGATGGCACCTGCCTGACCACATGTTCACGTTTTTGTTGTTGTTGTTTTTAAAGACATAAGGAACATATATGGGACACATAAATTTAAGCATTCAAAAATCAGTCAGAAACACATTCATGTGACCACCTCAATCTTACATTTCCATTCGCACATACGAAATAAACTGTTTTAACAGAACGACAGACAAAACTCCAGGAAAACCAGAGATGAGAACAGTATAAAGAATGAGCTGTAGCGCTGCAGACTGGGAGGCAGCCGGATGGGAGAAAGCCAAGAAGCAGCAGAAGATAAGGGAGGTATCCTGGGTCTCCTGATTGGTGGTAGTAGGATGGGGGCTATGTTCCGTGCAGCTCATCCCAACACCATGAGTGCCGGCGGCAGCCACAGGTGGGAAGGAGGGAGGAAGGGACAGAAGTGTATAGCCCAAGAATCCTTGGATCTGACTAATTCCCCGTAAGTGAGGCAGAGGATGCAGACTGCTGAGCAATTCACAGAGCAGGGGCCAGAAGGATGCTGAGGTCTGAGACGGCACAGTTGCAATGTTTCATCAAACAGAGAACAGGGGCCAGAGGGCAGCTAAGCCCAAGGGACACCAGAATTTGAACAAGGCTAAGAGGCGAGAGACTACAGTTGAGAATAGACCAATCCTCATTCATGGGAAATGGTCAGAAGTGAGGCTTACTGATTATGCTGGTGTTGGATGAAGTGAGTCTTGAAGGTTCCAGGGCTCCTAGTGTGTCTCAGACTGCCGCAGGCAGGAGAAATGCTCCATAGGGCCTCTGCCGAGTCACGGCACCAATGTTATGATGTGGCATGCGGGAGGCCCTAGCAGGTGGAGCCAAAGTGCCCCACAGCGGGTAAGAGACAGAGAGGCCATGCAGACAGTGCTCAGTGAAGAGTCTTATTTGGTGGGGGAAGAGAGATGGGAGAGGAAAGGAGAGAGATAGGGAGAGAGAGAGAGAGAAAGAGAGAGGTGGGGAGGAGGAATTTTCTTTTTAAGGAGACTTTATGTCAGGACACAGGGCAGGTCCCCGGGGGCAGGCCAGAATGCCAACATCTAGCATAGTATCTCCTTCTATAAATGAGGATTTTATTACACTATAATGCTGGTCATTTGTTTCTACATTGTCTGTGATGGCTTCTTTGCACAATCAGAGTTGAGTGGCTGCAACAGAGACCTGACATTTACTCTGATCTTTTACAAGAAGTCTATGGGACCCCCATCCCCCACCACAGTTAGTATGCTAAGTGCCACCCTACTTATTTAAAAGATTTTAGCACCAACTCCCAAGTATAACGTCAGATTTGCTCAACAGTCAATGCTTGCTTGGAGGTGGCTCTTTCACTCTGGACAAGAAAACAATTTGTTTTTAGCAGACACCTAGAAAAGTTCATTGGAAAGGGTGGGTAGGGAGGAAAGGGGAAATGCTTGCTATGTTCTCTTTATATTTTCATATTATTGATACCATTCTTCCTTTAATCTTCATAAATGTTTTCTTATATGCAGTGTTTGTTGCTCCCCTTATTACACAATAAATAATCTTCAAAATCTCCTGTCAAAAATGCTTAGTTGGGTGAGGGTCTATTAAGAAATATTTAAACTAAACATACAAATAATTGCTTTTAAAGAGAAGTCTGTACTTGAGAGGAATCTGGATTCTGAATATGAAGAGGGAAAAGATAAAGAGTTGATGGGGAGGGCAGGCATGATGACACACACCTTTAATCGCAGCACTCAGGAAGCAGGGGCACGCAGATCTCTGCGAGTTCCATCTACAGAGTGAATTCTAGGACAGCCAGGGCCACACAGAGAAACCCTTTTGGGAAAAAAAAAGGAGGGAGGGAAGGAAGGAAGGAAGGAAGGAAGGAAGGAAGGAAGGAAGGAAGGAAGGAAGGAAGGAAAAGAGAAAGAAAGAGAAAAGGGAAATTAAACTCTCTAAAACACACTATAAAAACCCTAGGTATAAAATAGCCACCATTTTTGAATAATAAGGTGAAATAAAAACCAGAACGTCTTTCAAGCTTGCAGAACGTTTTCTGCTCCTCGGAAGCTACTGAAGTCTTGTTCCAACAGAGGAACCTCTGAAATCCAGACGCAGATCGGCATCATTGGAGTTCACAGGGTCCACATGTCAGTATTTGCTGAAGTACAGAGGACAAAACGCTAAGAATATATTTACCAAACACAAGTTTATATCAGATAAAGGGTTTTTTCCTCATACAGCTTGAAAGTGGACTTTGCCTTTTTGTTGTTCAAGGGTAGTATGAAACTAGATCGTTGTTGCAAGAGTGGAAAACTCCTCCTGGCCTGGGGGGACCCTGAAGTCTATTTGGAAGGATGAAGACGATGTCAGAAGTCATTATGATTGTTTTCGTTTAGCAAAGCATTTTTTTCACCTCTCCTTGAATGAACAAATCTTTTTGCCACTTGCTGGTCTGGAGGTTACTGTTAAGACACCAAGGTCCTTTTGTTGTTACAACTGGCTGCCCTACAGCCATTCTGCCACAAGGTGGTGCTATAACTCTTTGGAAGTTAAAAACTTCAACAACTGGCTGTTTTACTTTGATTTTTTTAAAAATAAAATATGTAAATACAGTATGCTTTTATTTCACAATGTAACCTCTGTGCAGATCTAACACCTATGGGGACTTTTCTATCGAACATAAATTATGAGACCTGAAATCACTCAGAGACCGAGAACGTAGCAAGAAACATTGCTAAGATGGTGTGTGACTGTGTGCCTGGTGCTGTCCTGAGTGATTCACCTGCGTGCGCTGGGTGCAGACAGACCCATCGGCACCTCACATAGAGATTTAGGAAAACAAGGAAGCCTCTGGTAAAATGAGGACATTATCTGTGACCTGAGTTCACAAAGATGGTAATAAAGCTGGGTCGTTGTCCAGGGCTCCTGGCTGCCACAGCACTTAATCATGGCAATATCCAAGCAGGTTGATGCCGCATCAACAATAAAGAATCCAGGACCTAAGGGTCCAGTTCAGTGACAGAGTAAATGCCTAGCATGCCCGAGGCCCTGGGTTTTATCTCAGTAACAAAGGAAGAAGAAAAGGCAAAACCGTTGAAAAAGTAAAGGCATTTTCTAGAAATGGACACAGGCTCAATTGAGAAGATATCTATAAACTGGCATTTCAACAGGACGATCATCATAAAAACTGTCAACAAATGTGGACGGACTAATGTACGGAGGCAACATTTAAAGAGGAGAAGTTTAGACAGTGCTAGACCATTTTTGTTATTGTATTGGGTATTTTGAGGCTGCCTCGTTGCTGTACTCAAAGGACGGGACACAGTTTCACCCATTAAAACGGTTTCCTTTAACACCTCCCAGCATTTTAAGAGGTTTTTTCTCAATTCCTTGCTTTTGATGAAAGATGGAAGTTGTGTGGGGAGATGGTACAATCAGTCCGTTTTCCACACCGTCACGAGGACTGGAATTCAGCCCCCCAGAACCCACACAAAAACGCTGACAGCTGACAGTAGCCTTTCTTCCTGCCGTCCTGATGCCGGGGAGGCAGAGACAGGAGGGCCCTTGGAGCTGACTGGTCACACAGTCTAGCCAATAGGCAAGTTCCGAGTTCCGGAGAGAAAGCCTATCCCAAACGTAAGGGAGTCACCAGGCATAGTGGCACACGCCCTTAATCTCAGCACTCGAGTCAGAGGCAGGCGGATCTCAGATCTTTATGATTTGGAGGTCAGTCTGGTTTACATGGATAGTTCCAAGTCAGCCAGAGCTACTTAATGAGACCCCGTCGATGATGATGATGATGATGATGATGATGATGATGATATTTCAAAAATGATTAAGGGAGACACCCAACTTCAATCTCTAGCCCCTAAACACACACACACACACACACACACACACACACACACACACACACACACATACACACACACACACACACACACACACACACACAAACACACACACACCACCACACACACATTCTTCTGACATAGCCAGTCCAGCTGTCAATGTGGTCGCCAGCACTCTCTCCTTGACCATTGCGGGCTGTTTCCTATGTCACTGTTTGACTAGCCTTACTTTCCTTGGTGGGTTAATATTACGGAATTTTCAGTACCACTGTGATTCCTACTTCTTTCTTACCAATTTGGAAAATGATATTTGCTTTAAAAGAATGGAAAACAGTGTAAAATTTTTTGCTTGTTATGCCAAAGATGGTCACTAGAGGTCACCATACAACCAAATTTCTGAGTCACTGGGGAAAAAATGTATAGAATAGTCAGGTACAACTTTAGCTGAAAATTTTGCACGAAGAAATAAATACTAAAGTAAGACTGAAGTTTGTTTTATGTGTTTTTCAGTTCGCTTGAATGGTACTTTTAGTATTCTATCTAATGAAAGTGTTTTCCAAAATTGAGTTTTTTAATTAATTATTCTATTTATCATTTATAACTGCAAATGAAATCCATTAATCACAGAATAATACACTTAATATAAAAACACCTGTCTTAGTTACTCTTTTATTGCTGTGGTAACACACTATGGCCAAGGCTTACATTTCAAAGTACATGGTGGTGAAGCTGAGAAACAGCTGAGAACTCACATCTTGATCCCCAACCACCAAGAGGCAGAGAGAGAAGAATAGTGAGTCTTTTCAAACCTCAAGGCCCATCCCCCATGACACACCTCCTTCAGCAAGGCCACACCTCCTAATCCTTCCCAAACTGTTCCACCAACTGGGGACCAAGTGTTCAAACATATGGGTGGTTTCTCGTTCAAACCACAACTACCTACTGCTGCCATAACAAATAGCAAACTACGTCTCGTAATCATTTCAATATTTTTATTCATTAGAGTGGTCTCTGTGAAGAGAAATGTGATCAATTGAGCTGCTGTGGATTCTGGAATGGAATAAGTTGAATGAGGAGCCTGCCTGACTCCATTGTGAAGGTGAGAGTCATTATGGTATATTGTTAAAGGTTTCTATTTACTGAGTTGCTCTCTGTTTCCTGGAATGTGACCTCCCCAACTCACGACCTTAAGAATATCCTTACTCTCCCTGGCTCTCACATTTTTCTGAGATTTTTTTTCCTGTATTTCCCTAATGCTTCATTGTGTCTTCTTCTGTAAAACTACTTGTGATTTTACACGTTAAAAGGGGCCCAAAAGATGGATTCAGTGCTGCTCTCTTTAACCTGACTTAGGAGCAGTTGCTGGCCAGCTCTTGGGTGCACCCCAATAAAAGTCAAGCTTGCTTCAGATTTGGCTCAAATTGTGATAGCAGTCTTATTCCATTGGGAATAAATGTTACTCCATTGGGATTAACATTTTCTGGAGAGCCCAGTGAGATTCAGACCACCCACCCAAATTCTGACTGGGGACTGGGGGGCCACCTCAAGATGCATATGCCTTGAGACATTCCAAGGTCCTGAGGCTGTCGTGAGTTTGTAAACTATCATATTTGGGTGAACTTACATGTTGAGAAAAGCACCAAGCATTTATGGAGGTCTGTAGCTGAAGTTTTCCTGTGTCCTGCTGAGTCCGCAGCTGCTCAGACCCAGGTAAACACACAGAGACTTATATTAATTAAACTGTTCAGGCATTAGCTCAGGCCTACCACTGACTAGCTCTTATATTTAAACTCAGCCCATTTCTGTTAATCTATATGTTATCATGTGTTCCATGGCTTTACCTGTGTGCCATTACATGCTGCTCCCTGGATAGCAGGCTGGCGTCTCCTGACTCAGCCTTCCTCTTCCCAGAATTCTCCTTGCCTGCTTATCCTGTCTATACTTCCTGTCTGGCTACTGGCCAATCAGCGTTTTATTTAAAATCCAATCCATTCCCTGAAAGGGGGAGTGGAAAAAGTTTGCTGGTCCAGGAAATTCCTACAATTTTGGCAGAGGACAATCTTCCTGGCTTGGCAAAACATGTGCCACCCATCATAATGTAACTAACATCTGGGGCAATGCCCATTCGGGTCAAGCAGTACCCATCAGTTCAGAAGCCAAGGAAGGGATTAAGATTCCCATCAGGCTCCTCCTTGAAGCAGGCATACTTATTCCTTGCCAGTCAGCCTGGAATACCCCTCATTGCCTGTCCAAAAGCCTGGAACTTGAGACTATGCAAGACTTGAGGGAAGTGAACAAGAGGGTAGAATCCGTTTATCCAATTGTTCCAGATCCCTATATTTTGCTCAGTTTATTACCACCAGAGCATAAAGTTTACACTGTATTGGATTAAAAGATACATTCTTCTCTATTCCGCATTTGAAGTTAAGTCAGCCCATCTTCACATTTGAATGGGCTGACGCTGAACTGGGAATATCAGGACAACTAACCTGAACCAGACTTTCTCAAGGGTTCAAATCTCTCCCGCCATCTTTGCTGAAGTACTCACACAGGATTGAAATCTCTTCTGTAGTAAGTACCCTGAGGTAACCTTGCTTCAATATGTAGATGATTAATTGGTTGATAAAGATGAGGAGGACTGTTTGAGAGACACCAGAGACCTTTTGGGATCTCTAGCCCAGTTAGGCTATAGATTTTCTAAAAAGAAAGCTCAAATTTGCTCACTTCAGCTTACTTTCTTGGGATATGAGAAGGAAAAAGACTGTTGTTCCAGGCCTGCGTAGCCGCCATACTGCAAATCCCAACTCCAACCACCAAGACACAAGTTAGGTAATTTCTGGGAGCTGTAGGACATTGCCATCTTTGGATACCTGGGTTTGCTGAAATTGCCAAACCCTTGTACTCTGCTACAACCAGGGGCAGCATCCCTTTGGGATGGACTGAGTAACACAAACAGGCCTTTAAGAACTTAAAGGAGGCCCTAGTACAGTCCACCACATTAACTTTTCCTGATACTTCCAACCCTTTCATGTTTATGTCCATGAAAGGAAGGGCATTGCCAAAGGAGTTCTGATTCAGAACCTGGGTCCCTGTGAAAGCCTGATAGCTTACATCACAGAGACTGGATCCTGTAGCCTCTGGATGGTCTCCTTGTTTAAGAGCCATTAGTCACTGCAATTCTTATAAAAGGAGCTGAGAAGCTCATGTTGGGACAGATCCTGACCGTAAAAGCTCCACACACTGTGGAAGCCTTGCTGAGAGATGCTACCAACCGGTGGAAGTCTACTGCCTGTCTGACCCAGTATCAAGTCCTTCTTTTAGGTAAGGACAGACTGATTTTTGATAAATCCTTGACCATTAATCCCACCACCCTGGTCCTGGATGAAGACCCTGAGGAGCCCATCCATGACTGCCTGGAGATGCTGGACATCATCCAAGGTATGTGACCTGACCTGACAGACATTTCTCTCAATACCAGAGATGCAGATCTCTCTACATATGGCAGCAGTTTCATTCAAGAAGGAACCAGGTATGTGGGAGCAATGGTGGTTACAGGCCAGGAGGAGGTCATTTGGGTACAAGCCTTTCCCAGGGGAACATCTGCTCAGAGAGCAGAAATAATTGCTCTGACACAGACTTTAAGATGAGCTGAGGGAAAAAAAGGTTAACATCTACATAGACAGCCATTATGCTTGTGCCATGGCTCATGTTCATGGACAGATAGATACACAGAGGGGCTTACTTACCTCAGAGGGAAAAACTATTAAAAATAAATGTTGCTGGGCGGTGGTGGCGCATGCCTTTAATCCCAGCACTTGGGAGGCACAGGCAAGCGGATCTCTGTGAGTTCGAGGCCAGCCTGGGCTACAGAGTGAGTTCCAGGAAAGGTGCAAAGCTACACAGAGAAACTCTGTCTTGAAAAACCAAAAAAATAAAATAAAATCAATCAATCAATCAATAAATCAATGTGAAATTGTCCAGTTACTGGAGGCCATCTGGCTACCAATTGAACTGGCCATTATTTGCTGTGGGATGGTCTGTATGTCAAATGTGTTGCTCTGATTGGTCAATAAATAAAACACTGATTGGCCAGTAGCCAGGCAAGAAGTATAGGTAGGACTAACAGAGAGGAGAATTGAGAGAACAGGAAGGTGGAGGGAGACACTGCCAGCCACTGCGATGACAAGCAGCATGTGAAGATGCTGGTAAGCCACGAGCCATGTGGCAACTTACAGATTAATAGAAATGGGTTGATTTAAGATATAAGAATAGACAGCAGGAAGCCTGAGCCGCGTCTGTGTGTTTATTTTATAAGTGGGCTGTTGGACTGCCAGGGCTTGGTGGGACCCAGAGAGAAAACTCTCCAGCTACAATTATTCACTGCCTAGGATACCAAAAAGAAGAAAAAAAAAAGCTCCCAAACTCAAGGTAACAACCATGCAGATCAAGTTACCAAAGAGGCTGCTCTCTTTAACCCAACTTAGAAGTATCTGAACAGTTCTTGGGTGCACACAATAAAAAATCAAGCTTGCTTCAAATTTGGCTTAAACTGTGGTAGTGGTCTTATTCTTGTTTTGGGGATTAACATATTCTGGAGGCCCCAGCAAAATGGAATGTATGACCTCAGGTGAGGTTTTTAGTGTGATAGAGCCGCTGATCTACATCTAATGTCTTTGGCCTTCCTTATTGGAAAGCTGTCTGAGCTACACCTTGACAGACTCTGCCTGCTCATTCAAGTGGGAGGGGGCGTGCTCCCCACAACTCTTCCCTTCATTTCTCATTCCTCCCACATTTCTTTTCTTTTCCTTTTTTACATATTACTGATTGCTTTATAATACATGAATCATTTAATGATTGTGTTTAGTGTGTGGAACTGCCTGCTAGAGCGTGAGTTCATGACACTTTGCTTCCATTGCTGAGAAAACACAAGCACTTGGAGAAGGGCTTACACACAACAAACACTCATAACAAATATTCACTCACATCTATCGACTTCATTTGATCCCAAATTGATTTATTTAAGCTCACAATTTGATGGAATAGGCCACTTCATCAGCGAAGGCATGGAGACAGGAATGTGAGACACCAAGTTATATCCGCTATCAGAAAGCAAAGAGCAATAAATGCTGGAATGCAGCTCATGTTATCCTTTGTATTAACTCTGGGCCCCTCGCACATGGCTTGGTTCTGCCCACATTCAGGAAGGGTCCTCCCACCTTGTTTAACCCAATCTAGAAACTCCCTCACAAACATGCCCGCAGTTCATCTCCTAGATAATTCTAGACCCTGTCTAGGAGGCATGTAGTATCAGCCATCACAAAAGAGACTAAAATTAGTGCTTTTGTTAGGTAATTCTGGGCCAGTTTGAAAGACACTGCTTTGTTTTCAGGGCTCCCTTCCAGGAGATGAAGACAGCTCTATGTTTGATTATTGCTTTACCTGCCAGGACAACACAATATATAATACAACTTAGCTTAAGACTCTCCATGCTTGCTGGATGGTGGTGGCAGATGCCTTTAATCCCAGCACCTTCAAGGCAGAGGGAGGAGGATCTCTGAGTTCAAGGCCAGCCTGGTCTACAAAGTGAGTTTCAGGACAGCCAGGACTATACAGAGAAACTCTGTCTCAAAAAAACCAAACCAAACCAAATGAAACAAAAGGCTCCCCACTCTTATTGATCCATTTCTGTGGATCAGTACTTTGGACATGGTTTTGTTGGATCTTGTCCATCAGCGTTCTCTAGATGCAATCAATATTAACTGTGGCCGGTGCCACTTCAGGCCCCAGCTGTGGAAGGGTGTGTTTCTGTGTTCTGGTTACTGGAGGACCCTAGTCTTTGTATGTTATCTCACTAGGAGCCTCAGTTCCTCAGCAGCTCCTGGCAGGAGGCCACCCTCAGTTCCTTGCCATGAGGACTGCCATATTTCAGGTCACTTGACCAAGACAGAAAAGGAGACAATTGATAAAGAAAGTGTGCTGGCTGTAAAGGTGGGGGTTAACAGTCCTTTGTAGTATAACATGAGAGTGAAACATTACCCTTTTGCTATCCATCACTGGTTAAGAGCAAGTCAGAGATCCTGCCTATATTCAAGAGAAAGGAATTTCAGTTAGCGATGACAGCTAGAGAGTGGCATAAATTGGTTCATCACAAAGTAGGTATGCTAACTAGATGCTAATGAACTTGCGCCCACAAAGAAGAATAAAGCATAGGCAAAGCTATGAATAGAGGGGGGGGGAGTTCTTACTTGTGATACTCAGTATTGTACAAGTTTAATCATTTCTTGGTTTTGATGCTGTGGTGGTTTGAATAAGAATGTTCCCCCTAGACTCATACGTTTGAATACTTAGTCATCAGGGAGTGGCACTAGTTAGAAGAATTGGGAAGTGTGGCCTCATTGGAGGAAGTGTGTCACTGGGGGTGGGCTTTAAGGGGTCAGAAAACCAAGCCAGGCTCTCCTCCTGCTGCCTGCAGATCTGGATGTAGACCTCCCAACCACTTCTGCCTGAGCGTCACATGCTTCCCACAGTGATGATAACGGACTCAACCTCTGAAGCTGTAAACCCCCAATTAAAAGCTTTATTTATAAGAGTTACAGTGCATGGTGTCTGTTCACAGCAATAGAACAGTTACTAAGGCTTGTGGCTCTGGCTGTGCTAAAACATCATAATAGGGTGCCCTTTCATTCTTCAGTCATAGGCTGTCATGCTTTCAGATATTACTATGTCATCTCTGGAACAGACCAACATTCTGGTCCTACAAAATCATTTGTAATTAACAGGAAACCAATACATGAGGTCAAAGACCACAAGACCAAGGTCTGCTGCCCATTCAGAAGCAGCTTGTAGCTAGAGGATGCTCTTTACCTTTCTTATAAGAAATGAGTCAGGGCACAGAAGAGGAGGAACAAATCTTGGGAACCAAAGGAGAAAAGATTCTACTGAACAAGTTAGCAGTTATTATGCATAATTTATAAAAGTTTCCATTAATAAATATCATTTATTTAATAATGCAAATATACATCATATTAGGTTATTTTTTGTTTGATTTTTCTGGAGCTCTGGGTTAAAAGATAATGAAAGACATTTATAACTGAAGAGCTTTCCATTGCTACTAAACTGAGTTTTACTGCCCAAAATGTTTATAATAGAAATCACAACCAAGTATTTTTTAAAATTAGCCAAATGACTGCCAAACATGCATATGGATTTACAAAAAAATAAAATAAAAGTATGTGAATGTCATCAGTATCCTACCCATAGATGCCAACAGTGTAGGTTTGGGATTTGGATCATATCTTCTGTTCTAGACTCTGAATTATATTAATCTTTCTATGCTGCTGCTGCTGATAATAATAATAATAATAATAATAATAATAATTTCCAATCTCTAAATATGCCTATTCATCAAATTGTTTTCTTCAATCCTCTTTTGACTCATAATCTACACAATAACACAGTTAGGACTCTTGGGCGGAATTCTCCCTGTATGTCCGTTGTCTGCCTCTAATCCCTGTTACTTGTGGTTCAAGGTTTAGAGGATGTGTTCTTACCATTTCAACATTGTTCTTGGAATCACCCTTTTCTCACTCACAGTACCAAGTAAGAACCGTTTTGTTAGACCCAATCATAGCTACCTCAAAGCATTTAGGCTTTAATCGTTGATTTACTGATCTTTCCCTCTGCTAAGAAAAGTGTGGCGTTCGTGCGGTGGCGGCCGAGGCGGTGTAGCTCCGTGACGGGTTCGGCCTCGCAAGCCTCCCACCCAGCGCCGCCAAGATGCCCAAGAGGAAGGTGAGCATGGACGGGGCGACGAAGGCGGAGCACAAGCCGTGCTCAGCGAGGCTGTCGGCCAAGCCCGCCCCTGCCAAGGTGGACGCGAAGCCGAAGAAGGCCACGGGAAAGGGTAAATCATCAGACAAAAAAGTGCAAACAAAAGGGAAGAGGGGAGCAAAGGGCAAACAGGCTGAGGTGGCTGACCAGCAAACCACAGATGTGCCTGCAGAAAATGGAGAGGCTGAGAACCAGAGTCCAGCCTCTGACGTCGAAGAGAAAGAAGCCAAGTCCGACTAACCATCCATCGTGTCTGTCAGTGTCCCCGCCTCCCTTCTTGTACAATCCAGAGGAATATTTTTATCAACTATTTTGTAAATGCGAGTTTTTTAGTAGCTCTAGAAACATTTTTAAAAGGTGGGAGGAAGTCCCGCCTCGTCCCATTTTTTAAGTGTAAATGATTTTTTTAAGAGGTTAAATCACTTGCTGGTTGTTTATTTTTTGGTACAACCAGAAAATAGCAGGATACTGAATCAGGAGAGGCTGTGACTGTCTCAGGGGTCACCATAACATTCCGTAGAGGGGGCTAGTTTTATATCCTACAACACAAAGCATACTAAATGGTAATTTGGAGTCTTGGCCGTGCATTTGTGTCTGGAATATTTTCAGTTATTTCTGGTCTCATGTTTCTAGTAGAACTGTATTCTAAAAAAACCACTCTTCAGTCCTTGCCCTGTCAGAACTGTCTCTGGTCATGGCAGTCCATTTTCCTAACAATTGTGATAATGTGCTGTGAAAGATTGAAATTTTGAATATGTACTGTATGTGGCATAAAATTGTGAGTCAGTGGAATTAAGGATTGTGAGCTTTTGATTGTTATGTGAGGTCTTAGGGAAAACTTGCCAAGTTTAGGATGGAACATCACTGGAATAAGTTCAAAGAGAAACAACACATGGCTCTTTTGGGCGCGTGAACACAATGTATGACTCTTAGAGTTTGGGTCCATGTTTTAAGAATTGAAATGTCTGTGTACTCAACCAGTAAAGTCTCAGTTGTGAAAGAGTAAAAAAAAAGAAAGAAAGAAAAGTGTGGAAAAATATGTTAATAAAAAGTATAGGGAGCCATAATTTTGGATTAAGCTCATGCACCAGGGCTCAAAAAACAGAATAAAAATCAAATCAGAGTTATTAATATTTCATTCACAAAATTAAGACTAAGTTGTTCTCTGACCCTCCTAAAGCCAGGAAAATGAGACTTCAAAACAGATCAATCATTATGAGATGAAGTTGCTCCCACTGGTTTAATTTTGTATTCTTTAATTCTTACAGAGACAATCTAAAAGAGATAGGAGAGATGAGGCATTAGCCCATCAGCTTTGATTTGTTTGTGTATTCATTACTTTTATTTTTATTTGCTGTGGACAAAGTACCTGGTAAGAGACCTTAAGGAAGAAAGGCTCAGCAATTTTCCATACTAGTCAATTTTCTCAGTACTGTGACCAGATGTCTGACAAAAGGCAACTTAAGGATGGAGGAGTTGATTCTGTTTCGAAGTTTGAGACAGTTCAATCTATCACTGTCGGCACAGCTCGATGGCACCAGGGTGACATGACTGATCACACTGTGTCCTCAGTCAAGAATGAGATGAATGCTAACACACAGCTACTTCCTCCTCTTCCTTTTTTTCATTCAAGATGCCAGCCCATGGAATGGTGCTTCCCACATTCTATGGTACCCACAGCCTTAGTCAAACCACTGTGGAAATTCCCTCTCAAGCATCCATAGGAGACTCTCCCGAGTGATTCCAACCCAGTCAGGAAGACAATGAAAACTCCCCATCACAATTTGTTCAGCTTGGGGACTTCTTTGTTTTGAGGTAGGATCTTGTCATCCTGCCCATGCTGACCTTGAATTCAGCAACTTCTTGTCCCAGCCTCTGGGTGTGAAGATCACAGGTAGACACCATTACGTAATCATTTTTCTGTAGTTCTCTCCTCCTCTACTCGTCCTGAATGAATGGGGCTCCAGTAACCGACCTAATTAATTCCAGTTTAGCCTTTCTCTGACTCTGTTTTGCCTCTTTAAATTTTTTCTTCTCCGAAATAATTCCCTTATGAAGTTACCTTGGATTCTAGGAACGTCGGGAGTGCTTGTTAAACATCTTTATAGCAGGGAATTAAGCCTGGAAGGACAAAGAACCACATAATGAGCTCGCATTCCCAAGTGGGAGCAATTAACCCCTGCTGGAAACAGAGGCTGCCCCTGTCATAGAGGGAACACATTATAGACATTTTGCTCCTCCCAAGCTTACCAGCAGGAGAGCTTTCTTCAGAATCTGGTTTAGCACCAGAACTGTGGTCATGACTGACCAGACCACCAGCTTCACTTTAGAACTGGAGCTCTATCAGCTGGGCAAACCCCCAGCTCCACAGCCCTTTGCTGCTGCCTTCCTTTCACTGACATATGTTTCCTAGATTATACCAACTTGGCACACACACTACCTGTACCTGGGAGGATGGGATCTCACTTAAGGAATTGTGAAGCATGATCCTAATTAGTCTTAACAATAAAATTCCAGAGTCAGATATCGAAGGTGAAGCTGAAAGATCAGAGGAGCAGAGCAGCCACGAGAGAGACTTCTTACCTCTAGAAAACCTCAGACTGAATGGGAGGGCCGAGATCCTGTCTCCACTTGCTTTATATTCCTGTCTCCACCTCCCTAGTGCTAGGATTAAAGGAGTATGCCACTACCACCCAGCTCGGTTTCTCTTTCAGACTAGTTCAATCTTGTGTAGCCCAGGGTGGCCTTGAACTCCTGATCTTCCTGCTTCCTCCTCTCAAGTGCTGGGATTAAAGATGTGTGCCACCATTGCCTGGCCTCTATGGTTAACTAGTGGCTAGCTCTGCCTTCTGATCTCCAGGCAAGCTTCATTTGTCAGTACACAAACAAAATATCATACAACAGAATTGGCTCCATTAGATTGGTTTATGACCATATGTGGCCATTTTCTTGATTAACATTAACGGGAAAGGACCCAGGCCAAGGGACAGCCCACAGGGGGCACTTCCATCAGTGGGCAGGTGGGCCTGGGATGTAGTAGTAATAATAATAATAATAAACTGTGTGAGGAAGGGAGAAGAGGCAATCTAGTTAAGTAGTCTCTACTTTAGTTCCTGCCCTGAGCTCCAATCCTGACTTCTCCCTATGATGGACCTGTAAACCAAATAAACCTCCTCCAATGGGCTTTTGGTCAGTGTCTTACCAGAACTAGAGAGACACTAGGAACTCTTGGGGTTCTACTGAGCTCCCTGAAAACACTGACGCCTGAAGTCACTGAGCTCCCGTATCTATCTTTCTTCCTAATTAAGCTGCCCCGAATAAACATTTCTTGCTGCTCGCCTTTAACCGTCAGCTGAGATGGGTGGCCAGGTTCAGTCCGCTGGGATACCCAATGCTGGAGGTTCAGCCACAACATTAAGTAACAGCTTTACAGAGAGAGATAATTTTGAAATCATTAACTTGTTCCTTTTCTATTTTGTTTTGTTGGTTCGGTTTGTTTGAGACAAGGTCTCACGTTATAACTCAAGCTGGATTTCACTGCATAGCCAAAGCCGGCCTCAGACTCACAGTCATCACCACACTGCAGCCTTCCAGCTGCTGGGATTACAGGTGCAAATGAATCCATGCCTGGGGCCAATCTGCTGCTGCTGATTCTGTGTTTCAGTTTTCTTCACCTTTCCTCTTTCTGTAAAACCGACCTCCCTTTCCTGCGAGACAAAATTGATTTTGCTTTATGAAATAAAGCTTACCCAATTCAGAAGTGTAAAATGAAAGCAACTAAGATCTTTAAACTGAACTTGGCTGTAATTATAATATTTTTGATCCTTGACAAATATAAGTGAAGGGATTGCCATGCTTTCTTTAAGTGTTTTTATTGAACATGCTCAGCTGCAACGAGACCCTAGAAAGTGGACTCCCTACAGGAAACAGCATACGGCAAGTGAAAATAGTCCCCCAAAGGGCACATCTCAGGCACCAGAGGAAAAACACGTCTCCCATTTCCTGGAAACTGGGGCCACAGCTGACACTGGAGTCTATATTTCTTATCTTTTATCTTTCTATGCAGTGTGAAACTAGTCTGGACCAGGTGGAATATGGTTGAGAATTTCTTTTTCTCCATTTATGGCCAAAACTACAAATAAATGCTTTGTCCATTTCAAATTACACCATGCTGTTTCTTAATGAAAGTGAGCGTTTGGGTGAGATGCCAAACGGCGAGGAGGTCTGATAAGAGTGTGCTGGACCATAGAGAGAGCTGCCGGAGAGCTGCCGGTGGCACCCGTAGAGACGACCCTCCCAGCGTTTCTGCTCCCAGCGCACCGACATGGACAGAAGCAGAGACTGGAGTTCTTGCACAGGACAGAAGCGGAGACTGGAGTTCTTGCACAGGAAACCCTCCGTTCTTTCGGACTCATCCTCCCCTTTCTTTAGGAAGCACCAGTGGCTCTTTGCCACCTTTGACAAAAAGGAAAACCGACTATTTTGGAGTCCGGAGAGTCGAAGCTTGTCTCCCTGGTGAACTCCTGCTGGCAGTGGACAACAGGCTTTGTTTTCCCTTTGTTTTCCTGTTCTTTGTGGCTTTTAGCCCATTTGTGGCTTGTTTTCTGGGGCTGTCTTCTGAACAAAAAATGGGGCTCCTTTCCAACTCTGTGACAAGGCAATTAAGATGCTTTGTGCTTTGTTTTTGATTTGGGCGAATGTTAAGAGTCAGAGAGAAACAGATGTACTTGGAGATCTGTGCTGTGGTTTGCATGGGAACAAAGAGCACTAATTCCATTCTGAGGTTCTGTAGAAGAGTTTTGATTAAACTTGGTAAGAGATGACTTTCCTGAGCCACTCAGTATGGCACAGATGACTGTGTGTGCATAAAGTGGCACATATGACCGTGTGTGCATAAAGAGGCACATATGACCGTGTGTGCATAAAGTGCATTCTGAATCAATGCAGCTGCTCTCCTTGCAGTAACTGGCTAATGCACCCATGAACACACCATCTCTGCCTTTTGAGCTCATCTTCTTTTCTGGTGAATTCACATTTTACCTCTGTGATGCATATATAATTGCTAGCATACATACACACACACACACACATACATACATACACACACACATACACACACATACATAAACACATACACACATACACA
>CABHPQ010158034.1:0-13667 GCA_902168405.1 Peromyscus aztecus | reverse complement strand
ACACACATATACACACACATGCACACACATACATAAACATATACACACATACACACATATACATACACACACATATACACACATACACACATATGCATACACACACATATACACACGTATACAGACACATATACATACACACACATACATACATACACACACATACATACATACACACATATACATATACATACACACATACACATATACACACATATACATACACACATATACACATATACATATGTACACATACATACACACACATATACATACACACATACATATACATACACACACACACACACATACACACGCGCGGTTGGCTTGTCATTTTAGTTTGGGGTTTTCGTTTTTGTTTTTTGTTATGTTGATTCTGAAACAGTCACTCAGTGTAGTCCTGGCTGTCCTAGAACTTGCTGTGTAGACCAGGCTGGCCTCGAACTCACCGAGGTCCACCTGCCTCTGTCTTCCCAGTGCTGGGATTAAAGGCTGCAGGGCCAAGCCCAGCAGTTCGGTTTGTCTGATTAAAGCTTTTGGTCATTTGTCTACTTTATCCTCTCTGTTGAGACAGAACAAAAAGATAGCCAATTAGTCAAATTTACTCAGAAAATTATTTTATAGTCCGTCATGGCTGGAGAGCAGATGTAAAAAAATCAAATTGCTTAGAACTGAAGGAAGATAAAAAGTTAAAGAAACTTTTTAAAAATTTTACTTTTAAAAATTGACTGGTCATGTATAAGACTTATAAATCTTAATGTTAAGCAACATGAGTAGCCATGGCTTGTTTCAATTTGTCTTAAATTTAACTTGGATTTAATCACGTGTTTACAGACCTGGGAAATTTGTATTATCGTGTTGTTTTTCCTTATAACTAAAGCCAGTAGACCTCTGACAAGTAAGAACATTTAAACTGGATGAGCTGAAGATGTGTTCAACATTGTTAACAGACATCTTGTTTGTGTTAATGTAATTTTCTGGGCCTCAAGTATAGCAATTCTGGGAATTTCTTTGGCACAGAAGTGACTTAGGTATTGACATTACTCATCTGGTGTCTTAAACTTTACAGAGAATCTAAAAGTGACTTGAAAAGTAAGGGAAAACAAAGGGAATGGAGCCAGTTTATAGATGTGTGTGCACAATAGAACATCAGAACTACTCACCAGTAAGTTAATGTACGAAACATCTCCTCAATATGAACTCAAGTAACCAGGCTTTTTAAAGCCTATGAAAAGACAATATGCTTGAGTCAGTTAAGTGTCCTTCAAAAACTGTTAACAACAAAAACTCCCTTTGGCTGACCATCAAGAGATATACGATGTTTCAATAAGTTTGAGAAAAACCAATCTAGAGGAAAATAAGCACCAGAAATAAGGACTTGAATTAAGACACACTCTTATCTAATATAGGCCAATGATTTAGAGGGAATAAGCTTTAAGCAATAAAGCTTTGAGCTGATTAAAGGTCATATTTGTCTATCAAATAAATTCTGTAATTCATAAAAGGGCAACTTCTTTCATATTTCAGGTATGAATCAGTCACTATCTATTGTAGGTGGTAGTCAGCCTTAGTGATTCATCTTTCAGACTGTCTGGAAAGACCCATTGATAAAGACTGTTTTGAGTAGAGTTAACTGCAACCGCCTACTTGTCAATGAGAAAAGTTTAGTCTTCTGCCCCAGTAGCCAGCAGTTTCAAGGAAGACGCACAGGTCTCTCCTTCTCTGACATGGGCCAGGTGAGCTTTCCCTGACTGTGCCTCACTTACATTCGTAGAAAGCATGGTATTTCAGATATCTCAAATGTTTGTGCAGTTAAAGTTGACAAGATTTTGAACTAAAAACCTCAGGCCATTCACACCCCAGGTATGGTACATTTTTTTTTTTTTTTTGGTTTTTCGAGACAGGGTTTCTCTGTGTAGCTTTGCGCCTTTCCTGGAGCTCACTTGGTAGCCCAGACTGGCCTCGAACTCACAGAGATCCGCCTGGCTCTGCCTCCCGAGTGCTGGGATTAAAGGCGTGCGCCACCAACGCCCGGCGGTATGGTAGATTTTTAATAACTATGTAATTGAGTGCGTACATCTGAGTGGTGTCCCTAATGTGATTGAATTGTGGATATGAACATATAAAATCAGAATTAATCCACAAAACCTTGAATAGCCACAAATGAGACTATGCATTAACTAAAGACAAAATGGATTCTTTTTGTTGTTGTTGTTGTTGTTGTTTGTTTGTGTTTATTTATTCTTTGTGTCTTTTACATCATGCGTCTCCATCCTATTCATTTCCCCATCCCTTCATATCCACCCTCTGCCCTTGCAACCTCTCCTCAAAATAAAATTTAAGAAAAGAGAGAGGGAGGAAAAACAATCTCATCATGAAAGCTGTAGTGTGACACAGTGAGTCATGAAGTAAACCCTTTTGTCCAGATATCTTTAATTGCAAGTATTCATTGAAGAGAGTCATTGTTCTGGTTTGAGTCCTCTGGTTTCTGCTACACTATTGATGCTGGATCCTCACTGGAACTCCTCTTAGTTATCCTGCTGTTGCCCCATGTTGTGGAAATCTTGCAGCTTTGGGTCTACAGGACTGGTCCCTTCATTTGCTCCAGCAGATCACACATTGGATGGATGTTGGGGTGGGCCAACACATAACCCTGGTTCGGGTCCCTGGTAGTTGCACGGTTGGTCAGCCCACCAGTTCTCCCTTGTCCTCACCACTAGGGTGAGCTCTCCTGCATTGTCCTGGCAAGTTCACTCCTTGCAGAGATGAACAAGGGGAGAGGCCAGTTCTCCTGCTTTCATGTCCTTAGGATCAGATCCCCAACATCTATACCTTCAGGGTCAGATCTATTGCATTGCTCAGAATGGCATAGGGACCACTCTCCTGAGTGCTGCAGTTCATGAAGGGCAAGACCAGCTCTCATGCCTGCCCATGCCACCACATGACAGATGAGTAATGATAACAGCTCTCCTATGCTCACAGCTATGGGGCTGGCTCGCCCACACCTCTGCCAACAGGATTGACTCTATTATGCTGCCCAGGTGAGGTGCAGGGCCTGCTCTCCCGAGTGTTGCAGCTGGTGGGGGACAGGGCAGCTCCATCACACTTATGACCTCAAGGCCAGCTCTCCCATCTGCCTCAGGCATTGGTGGGTGACCATCTATCCCCTGCCCATTCTGCCACAGGATAGATGAGTCATGAGGACTGCTCTCCCATGCTCAAGACTGACAAACTGGATTCTAATGATACAATATCAGAAATATTGTATTTAAAAGCTTTAAAGTCAAGAAATACGATTTTAAGTTTTTGTTTTGTTTCCTAATAAAGGAAGGATGGATAATTGTGAGACAAAGCACAAGCGGGCATGGTGACACAGACTTGTGATCTGGACTTTGGAGGCAGAGGCAGAGGATCAGAAAGTTAAGGCCAGCTTGGGTTACAGGACAGGCATCTTAAGAGAAGAAGAAAGAAAGAAGGAAAGAAAGAAGGAAGGAAGGGAGGGAGGGAGGGAGGGAGGGAGGGAGGGAGGAAAGAAGGAAAGAAAGAAAGGAAGAAAAAAAAACCAAAAGTACTGGTAGCCTACGTATGGTTACTGATTTATTGTATGCCATTCTGTAACAGTCTAAAGAATGCTTATGCTATGAATGAATATATAAATGAGTTATAAACCATTACAGGAGGCTGACAAAAGATGAGTGTTATAAGTGTTATATGTAATTAAATTGACTATAGCCCTGAAGTTTATTTATAGAGTTTTCTATGATCAAAATTTAAACACAGACATAAAAACAGAATCTAGTTCTTTATGTTTGTAATTACTAAGATTTCTTTTATTGAAAATAATTTTTAATACAATGTATTCTGATCATGGTTTCCCCTCCCTCATTTCTTCCCAGATCCTGGACATCTTCCCATCCATCCAACTCCACACCTTTCTTAGAAAACAAGTAGTCAAACAAACAAACAAACCAGGATAAAATATAACAAGCAAGAAAAAAATCTATAAAATGAGAAACATATACAACTACACACACACACACACACACACACACACACACATCACCAAAACACAAAATTAGAAACCATAATATATAAGAAAAAGACCAATAAGGTTTTAAAAAAAGTAAAATGCCCAAATAAATCATTATGAGACAAAGAAAATCTTCAAAAATACCTAGTTTCCTCTGTGTTGGCCATCTACTGTTGGGCATAGAGCCTGCCCTTCACTGTGGTATATAGACCCTGTGAGACTCTGTTAAATAAAACTAACTTTTTCTTTGTAAGTAGTTGACACTTGGAGATAGCTTCTGGGTTGAAGATAGGGGCTGGAGCCCACTTGCCCCTCTCAGAGGTGGGACTCCATCTGGATTAGAACCTGGGAGGCCCTGTACATGCTGTCATGGTCTCGGAGTTCATACATGCATCAGTCCTGTTGTGTTTGGAAGGCAGTGTTTCCTTAGTTTCACCCATCTCTACTGGTTCTTACATGCTTTCAGCTTCCTCTTCTACATCACTTCCTGAGTCCATCAGGAAGGGATTTGATGAAGATATCTCATTTAGGACTGAGTATTCCAAGGTCTCTCTCACTCTCAGCACATTGTCCAGTTGTGGGTCTCTTTATTAGTTCCCATCACCTGCAGAGGGGAGATTATCTGATGATTGTTGAGCATGACACTGATCTATGAATATACCAGAATAATGTTGAGTCATTTCATTTTACTGCATTCCTTTAGCAGAACAGTAGTATTTGGTTTTCCTCTAGGTCTGTGTAGTCTCAGTTTCTTGGCCACCCAAGCACTGTCAGATATGGTTTCCATCTCATGGAGTGGGCCTTGAGTCCAGTCAGACCTTGGTTGGTTGCTCTCACAACTTTCACACCATCATTGTGCTGGCATATCACGAGGTAGGCCATCACTGTAAACTGAAGCATTTGTAGCTGGGTTGTGGTTACCTTTCTGCTCTGGCAGCATTCAGGGTACCTTACAATACCATGAACACTAGTCAGCAGGGGTTAGTTAGACACCCACATGACTTCTCCGTGTTCAATGAGATATGTAGGTATTATCTTCAGCAATATGGCCTTACCATCTAGAATAACAATATTTCTTAAAATATTCATCTGCTCTCAGTAAAATTTATAAAATAACTTGCTTTAGATATAAAGTTTTTGAATATCAAAATGATATACCATGACTTCTCCTATTGGGGTGTTGCAGAATATTCCTGTACACTGTGTGAAGATGTGTCAGTGTGATTGGTTTAATAAAGAGCTGAATGGCCAACAACCAGGCAGGAAGAGATTAAGTGGGACTTCTGGGAACAAAGAGGTCTCCGGAAGAAGAAAGGCATACAGAAGGAGGGGTAAAAGTCCCGAGCAATGAGGCAACATGTAGATGAATAGAAATGGATTAATTTAAGTTATAAGAGCTAGTTAGAAACAAGCCTAAGATATAGGCTGAGCTTTCATAATTAATAATAAGTCTCCAAGTCATTTTTGTGAGCTGGTGGCCCAAAGAAAAATCAGGCAACATTGGGGTTTAGGTGGCTAAGGAATGTAACAAAATTAAAGTTTTTTTTTTAAGAAATGAATTACAATTTGATATATAACTATGTAAGTGAGTTACTACTCTTTTGTAACTGTATATTTTATAGATACAATTTGTATATATGTATATATTATAAATTTTATAACATTTGAAAGCCTGATAGTCCTGATATAATACTATCATGATTGTTGCCTTGACAAGTTGTAAAAAGTAACTGAAGCTGAGATGCTAAGTTACTAACATCTTTCCATACATCCTGGCAGTCACTTAAGCTAACAGAACTACAATTTATAAAGCAGTAAGGGCTCATTGGATCTATTCATCCTCATTTCAAAGCAAATTTAAAACCAATATTTTAATACAAGCTATATAAAATACTGTCAACTTTAAGGTTTTCTCAATTGTACTGTTCATAAATGCCTGAAAGCTAAGTCATATCCTAAAATACATTCAAAATGTGATCATTGATATATATTCTTAGTTCTTGGTTGGCAAATAAGCATTAGTTCTTAGCATCTGTATTCTGTTATTGCAGGCTTGCAGCCTGAGCCTAAATAATTCTAGAGATTCTGTCTCTAGAAAGAGAACAAACACAAATGCCATTTATTAAGTGTTCTTCTTGATACTGTGTAAAAATAAAATCTCAGAGCAGTTAACTTGTAAGGAAAAGTAAGAACCACAACACTTGATTTTTAAATCTCTTCAATGTACAATAATGTATTATCTTCTCAAATAGAAATCTGATGGGAAGCTCTTTTGTTTAATTTTTAGTGCCTATTACTATTTTGTGTGTGTGTGTGTGTGTGTGTGTGTGTGTGTGTAAGGCACAGAATACATGAGGTCAGAGAACAACCTGTGGGAATTAGTTTTCCCCTTCCACCATTTGGGTCTCAGCACCAATTCAAGCTATTGGTTTTGGTGGCAGGCACTTTTATCCACTGAGCCATCACATCAGCCCCAGAGAATCTTTTTCTTTCTTTTTTTGATAACAGATTTTTCTCTCATGCAATACATCCTGACCACAGTTTCCCCTCCTTCCACTGTTCCCAGCCACCACCACCCACCTCTCCTCCCCTCCAGGTCCGCTCATCCTTCATTTCCTCTTCAGGAAAGATCAGGCCTCCAAGATAATACAGTCAAACAGGACAAAACAAGATACAGTAGGGCAAGGCGAAAGTTCTTTCCTATTGAGGCTGGACAAGGCAACCCAACAGGAGGAAAAGAATTCCAAGAGCCGACAAAAGTGTTGCTAGAATTTTCCTGGTCCTGCCTGGCCTGCAGTCAGGACAAATCTCTCTCACCTGCCAGTTCCACAGCTGCTCAGACCCAACCGAGTAAACACATAGAGACTTATATTGCTTACAAACTGTATGGCCGCAGCAGGCTTCTTGTTATCTAGTTCTTATATCTTAAATTAACCCATTTCTACTAGTCTATAAGTTGCCATGTGGCTCGTGGCCTTCTGGTACCTTACATCTTGCTTGTCATGGTGGTGGCTGGCAGCGGCTCTCTGACTCAGCCTTCCACTTCCCAGAATTCTCCTCTCTCCTTGTCCCGCCTATACTTTCTGCCTGGCTACTGGCCAATCAGTGTTTTATTTATTAACCAATCAGAGCAACACATTTAACATACAGAACATCCCACAGCACAAAAGGGTCAGAGGCACACCTGTTCCCACTGTAAGAGTCCCACAGAAACCCCAAGCTAACTGCTATAACATATACACAGAGGACCTGGTGCAGACCCATGCAGGCCACATGCTTGCTGTTTCAGTCTCTGTGAGCCCATGTGAGTGAGCCTTGCTTACTTGATTCAGTGGGCTGTGTTCTGTTGGTGTCCTCCATCTCCTCTGACTCCTTTGATTTTCCCTCCTCATCTTCCTCAAGGTTCTCTAATCTCCAAGTGGAGGGGCCCAGTGGAGTCGTACAATTTAGACTCTCTATGTATAATATCTGGATGTGGGTCTCTGCATCTGCACCCATCTGCTGCTAGAGATCACTGGACACAGCTCTGATCTATGAGTACAGCAGGATATCATTAGGAATCATTTCATGGACTTTTTTTCCTTGCCTGTTCTGTTTCATTCTACCTCAGGTCTCTGGGCTACCCATTCTCCAGTTCCAAGCCATCCAGGCAGTGTAAGGTCTGGGCTTCCTCTAGTGGTGTGGGTCTCAGGTTAAACCAAACATTGGCTGGCCACTCCTACAAGTTCTGCACCACCATTGCCCTGGCACATCTTACAGGCTGAGTATTCTTTTTCTTTTTCTTTTTTACTTTATTCATCCTGACCATGGTTTCCCCTCCCTCCACTCCTCTCAGCCCTTCCCTTCCATAGCCCCTCTCCCCCAGATCCACTTCTACTCCTTTCCCTTCAGAAAAGGGCAGGCATCCCAGGGATATAACTGAATATGGCATAACAAGATACAGTAAGATTAGGCACATACCTCATATCAAGGTTGGATGAGGCAACCCAGCAGGAGAAAAAGGGTCTCAAAAGCAGGCAACAGAGTCAGAGACAGCCCCCATTCCCACTGTTCAGAGTCCCACAAGAACACCAAGCTACACAACTAAGCTACACAACTGTAACACAGATGCAGAGGACCCAGCTCAGACCCATACAAGCTGCCTGATTGCCACTTCAGTCTCTGTGAACTCCTATGAGCCCAGTTTAGTTGACGTTGGGAGCCGTTTTCTTGTGGTGTTGCTGACTCCTTGACTCCTACAATCCTTTCTTCTCTTCTGCAGGACTCCCTGAGCTCCCCCTAGTGCTTGACTGTGGGTCTCTGCATCTGCTCCCATCAGTAGCTGCGTGAAGCCCTTCTGATGGTGAATATGCTAGGCTCTGGCCTACAAGTATAGCAGAATACCATTAAGAATCATTTCATTAGGAATCATTTCGTCGACTTTTTATTTATTTATTTATTTATTGCTGATTGTGTTTGTTTCTATCCTTGGTCTCTAGGCTATCCAGACTCTGGTTCCCGACCCTCCAGACAGTGTCTGGTATGGACACCCTCTTGTGGCATGGGTCTCAATTTGGAGCAGTCATTGATTGGCTGCTCCCACAAGTTCTGTGCCACCTTTACCCCAGCACACCTTGCAGGAAGGACGAATTGTAGATTGAAGGTTTTGTGGTTGAGTTCCTGTCCTAATCCTCCCACTGGAAGCCTTGCCTGGTTACAGAAGATGGCCAGTTTAGGCTCCATATCCCCCATTACTAGGAGTCTTCTCTAGGATCACCCTTATGGATTCCTGGGAGTTTCCACTGTACTAGGTTTCTACCTCACCTCTGAAATTACCCCCAATCCAGTCATCTCTCCCAGTCCTCTCTCCCTCCACAGCCTCTACATAATCTGTCCTGTTCCCATCCCCACCTGCCCCCAGTTTATACAGGAAATCTATTCTATTTTCCCTTTCTAGGGAAATCCATGTGTCACCTGCCTGGGCCCTCCTTGTTACTTAATCTCTCTGGGTCTGTAAATTGTAGCATGATTATCCTCTATGTGGTATGTGGTACCCTTTATATTTACAAATTGGAGAATTACTCAGCTATTAAAAAATAACATCATATAAATTTGCAGGTAAATGGATGGAACTAGAAAAAATATCATCCCAAGTGAGATAATCAAGACACAAAAGGACAAACAGTAAGGACTCACTTATACACAGGCTGAGTACTAGTAAATGCAATCTTCTGAGAGAACTAAGCTTGTTTTGCAGACAAATTGATTTTAATCTTGTTACTATGGCAGGTGAAAAGTCTGTGTGTGCAGGGTTTGCTCTAAGATATTTGCTACCAGCTTCTGTAACCTGTGAAGTCCGGGTAAACTTAGCCTAAGGCAACAGCTCTTTAAAAATCTCTTTTCCTCACTTCAATTTCATTTACATGCCCTTCCCTCTATGTGTGTGCTCAAAATGACCATGAGACATGATACACCAAAGCACAGGATAATAATCAACAATGGACTGGGGAAAATGTTGTTAGGAATAAGAGACAAAGTCATTAAGATGAGAATGTCCTACAAGCCAGAATGGAGGGGAGCATAGAGTCCTTACACACATTGCCAGTTGTTCCACTAGGTGGTGATCTTAGACGCAGTCCAATCTTGCGTCCTGCTGCCTTTTGCTCATAAACTTGATTTCAGGTGTAGGCATGTGGCTCTCATTTTTATATGCCGCATGCGCTCTGGGTAGAATCTATGTGAGAGTCCACTCACTAACTCAGCTATTGAGTGCTCACCAGATGACACAAAGTTCCATGTCCTTCAAGGTTAAAGAACACAAAGCAGAAGAAGTGTAATGGGGTGCTAGGACTCAGGGAACGACAGGCTGAGTGGTAATGGCCCACCCCAAAGGCAAGGGACCTAGGTCTCAGACAAACAGCGTCTCCCAGTTCCACTAAGTTGTGCACACAGCTAAATCTACATTTTTTCATCTTTTTTATAGTGGACCATTGCTATAGGTAAGGTGGAGACAGGTTGAAATTTTCTGTCTTGAGCTTTGACCAAAACAGTAAATAATTACTTTTTGTATGTACTGTGTCATTTTCTCTTAATAACGCTGAGTATGTGGATCCAGTATCCAGTATGATCAAGGCTTCTGCTAACGCATGAAGGAATATTTAATTCCTAGGAATATGTGATTTTGTTTAACTTTCTATTTTTTTAACTGAATTAGATAATTTGCAGTTCTGTCAGGAAAAATATTACTGGAAAATATAAATTATTCTTATACCAATTACTTATATTTCCTTGAATGGAATTAAGAAGACAATATCTAAATTAGCAACTGTGTTACAGACACTAATCTTTCTTGTTCTGTCTACCTGAGTATAATCTGGAGCCCAGAAACCATGTTGTTAATAAACAGGTTAATAAGAGAAAAAGAGAGGGTTTTTTTTGTTTTTTGTTTGTTTGTTTGGTTGGTTGGTTGGTTTTGGTTTTTGGTTTTTGGTTTTTCAAGACAGGGTCTCTCTGTATAGCTTTAGTGCCTGTCCTGGATCTTGCTCTGTAGACCAGGCTGGCCTAGAACTCACAGAGATCTGCCTGGCTCTGCCTCCTGAATGCTGGGAATTAAAGGCCTGCACCACCACTGCCCGGCCAAAAAAGAGAGTTTTAATTCAGCATATGTGGGAGGGAATCCCCAGAAAGATATTATACTGAAATAGTTTACCTGACTTTGAAGTTTAT
The DNA here is from genome assembly GCA_902168405.1 of Peromyscus aztecus. Lineage (NCBI taxonomy): Eukaryota > Metazoa > Chordata > Mammalia > Rodentia > Cricetidae > Peromyscus > Peromyscus aztecus. Next base: position 2,932 of record CABHPQ010158034.1, on the reverse strand, counting down.
ATACTGATTTAGATAAAAACAAAACAAAACAAAACAAAGTGTACTTGGATTTGGGGACAAGTTGTAAAATTTTAAGAAAGGAAGAAATGTGCAGAAAATCAGGCCTGTCTTCTTATGTTGATAAGACTCCTGAGCTAAAGAGATGGTTTAGTGAGTCGAGGAAGCTGCTGTCAAGTTGAGAACCCACAGGGTCAAAGGAGAAAACAGACTCTTGTAGGTTGTCCTCTGACCTCCACATGCACACAAATATAATTATGTAATTTTTAAAACATTTTACAGTCTGGTTAGGGATTAGGGAAAGGGAAAGAAAGGTTTTTCATCCGTAATCCATAAGTCAAAGAATTAAATTCCCAGAAAAAAAAGGAAGAAAGAAAGAAAAAGAAAGAAAGAAAGAAAGAAAGAAAGAAAGAAAGAAAGAAAGAAAGAAAGAAAGAAAGAAAGAAAGAAAGAAAGAAAGAAAGAAAGAAAGAAAGTCAGCCACAGTGTGTTGTGGGTATTTGGTCTGCCAATAGTTTTGGAGTACCAGCCTTATGTAACTGCTTAAAGTCTGAGGAGGGGTGTGTGGTCACTCTCTCTTGTGGTGGTCGGGGACCAGACTGCTGATTCCGCTCCCCCCCCCCCCGCCCCCAGGCAGAATGGTACTTACTTTGTTCTGTATCCATGAATGCATTTTCTCCCCATTTTATATTTTAATAAACACTTGATACACTTTTAACAGACTCTCATGGCTTCGCTTACAACAGCAAATGGTTCTACAAGACCAGTTGGTGGACTCGAGCCTCCGTGGTTGTGGAGAGTTGAAATGCTGAGGGTTCAAAGCCAAATTATCTCAAGCTGTCTGAGCCCTTAGTAATCACCATTGCTCACATCTGTGTTTCATATAACATCCTTGGAACTACCATGTAAATCTCGTTGGAAAGTACTGACAGATCACTGGCTTGGACGAATTCAGAGCCTATGAATGTCTTCCCATAACTTCTGAGACCTATAGCAGAGTTTCCTGCACTTTGCTGCAAATAGCCTGCTGGATGTTCCCACTGATGTATTTTAAAAGAACCTCGATTTTTTATTTTCTTCTTTTCTGTAAGTACAAAATCCTCATAAACTGTTACCACTAGGAACATGGGATTTGCTGTAATCTGAGTCCATCTTCCTGATCCATGGTCATGGACATTTGTCTCCAGAATAAACTATCACTTATTCTCTTTGAGGTACTGTGTTTTGCATTGACAGATTTTAGCCCCTGAATGTGGGACACCATGGTTGATCCACTCACCGCCACTCATCTGTGTGGGAATCATATACCAGTTAGGGTTCCTGGCACTCAGTCATTCATCACTGTTTCCTCAGAAGAACGGTGAGTTCTTTCTAGTTCTTGGACCATCCTTATCATGGTCATTAGTCCATTGATTTATTCTGAACTAGTTATTTAAATTCTATTTGTTTGTTTGAGAGCATTTCATGTAGATACCTCATTTAATTTCATTTATATATTAGTTAATTTGTAAACTTTACAGAGAGTCACTGATAGACTCCAGACCCAGGGTACTACCTTCTCGAGTGGGCGCCCCAAGAACCCAGACTCTGGTCCAGTTGATGCAATAGCAGGAGGCATTTATTGAAGCAACTGTACAGAAGGGCAAACTCAAGCTCCAAAGAGCAAGAGTCGTATCGCACCATAGTTCATAGGTGCTTTTAAAGGAAAAATCCACAAAAGCCACAAGATTACAATTCCCATACAATGTCATTTCAATTGATTTATGTCTAGAAGCTAATTTCATAAGATCATTGTCTGGTTACAGAGTGATCACAGAGGGGGATACAGTTATGTCAGTGTGCACATTTTTCCTGAAACCTCAAGGGGGGTATCAGAGCAGGAGTGGAATTTACACACAGGTCACGGTGGTCCTTCCTGGAACACTTGCAACTATCCCAGTCACAGTTGAGCACATCTCTTAACAGAAATCTCTTTACATTGTTATATTGTTGCAGGGTTGGTTGAATAATGATTGAGTCAGCTTGCCCTGAGAACTAGATTTTTAGTTCCTTATTTCCTGGGGCTTGGGGGTGTAAGCCTGAAGGGTTAGGGTCTTTCATTCTCCCATTTTCTTTTTGGCAAATTTTAATCTTAAAATTATGGTCCTGGTTTCTGGAATTTAGTAATTCGTGGCCTATTCTAGTAACTCATGGCCTGTAATGACCATGCATAGTCCATGCATAGTTAGCCATCTTGTCTCTATGCCAGGGAGTTTTCTTTTGACCCAGCATTTCAGCCTTTTCTGAACAGAGGACATGGGACGACATATTCTCTTTTGGAACTGCTTTGAGCTGGCATTGGGGCGCTGTTGTCAGGGCCCCCCCCCAAAGGCTGAAAAGCTGGTCAGAGACTGGGCAAGGGGGCATTTGTCAGTAGCACGTAGCTGCCTGAACCCATAGGGACAGAGAAGAATCATGTTAGCTGGGCTGGTCCACGTTAGCCTTTAGCAAGTCCAGAGCCCACAGTCGTCTGGAGCAGTGGAGTCAGCAACTTTGACTAGAGGAATTTACAATAGAAGAAAACAAAAACATAACTGAGAACATGGGAGCTCTAGAAGAAGCCTTGGAAGATAAAATGCAAACCTTACAGAGAGTCACTAAGAGGATCAGACAGCCTTAGAGGTATTTACAACTGAAGAGAACAAAAAAAATGACTGACAACATGCTGGCTCTAGAGCAGCTTACTTCTCAGAAGGCAATTACTGGTAAATTCCAAAGCTTAGAAAAATTTATTAGAACTGATAATAAAAACATTCAGACACAGACAGAAGAATTCCAAGGAGAACCAACCTCATCATTACTTATAGAATTACAAAAAGAGTGGCCTAAGGTTGTTACTACACCATCCATGATTTATCCTGTTACCATTTATGAAAGGCAACCAAGTAACAAATAT
>CABHPQ010158033.1:9076-27710 GCA_902168405.1 Peromyscus aztecus | reverse complement strand
TTCTCAGAACCACTCAGATGGAGGGCTGTGAAACAGCTTGGATAATCTTGTTTTAAGGCTGCAATCATTCCCTCCGGGCTGCTAATTGAGGACTAGCGGTAATTCATTTAACTCGTATTTATTGAGGGCACAGTGCTCGTGAGGTGCCAATGCAATGCCAGGAGCAAGACAAACAAGGTCCTTTTTCTCTTGTGTGGAGGGGACAGCGAGCGCGAATCAATAACAATGACATTCTTGCATGGTGGTAACTACCGCAAAGACAGTGGAAGATGATAAATGTTTGAGATGTTTGGGGTGGAGAGATGCTTTGGGGCGATGGACGGAGAGAGCTCTACGCTGCACTGTGGCCTAAGTAAGATGAGGATGCAGCTCTGTGGAAAGTCAGAAGCAGGATGTTCTAAGCAAGGACACTGTGGTGCAGGTGCCTAGGAAGGAACAGACTTGGTGTGGTTGAGTGGTAGGAGGCAGAGCCAGGGAGTTGCGGGTCACAGGAGGAGTTTAAATCTATTCCCAGCACACAGGGAAGCTGTGGGAAGGCTTCCAGGATGGAAGAGCGTCAGAATGAGAGATGCTAGGAGGATTTTATGATAGGAGGTGAGAGGTGGTGGCTGGGAGGGAGCAGCCAAGGAGAACGGAGGTGGTAGCTTAGGATGCTCTCTGGAGCAGAGCTGAAGAGGCCATTGGGCACGGATGGAGGGTCATACTGAGGGGGTGAAGGGCAGAGGAGGATCAGGAACAAACTGCTAGAGGATCACACTGAGAAGATGAGGGAAACAGTTGGCCTGAAGCGACATGAGACCAAGTCCTCTACCAATACTAAGCATGCCATAATTCCCCTTGGTCCAAATTCCAAGGAGGCCTTTCTCCCATATTTTCTTCATCGTTCTCCCTTTTGAATCTGCCCAAAGATGTGACCTGACTTCATCCTAGTGAGAGCTGCTTGAGGGAGGTTGGGAACCTCGGGCTGGCAATACCCTGGGCTTCCCCATAAGGGGAATGACGACATCTGGATCACAATATGATAATCATCAATTTCTGCTGCCAACGAAGGCACTCTGAGCCCAGCCACAAAGCACAGGCAGATATTTTATTGCATGGGCTATTAGGAACGGACATCATCTCGATGGTAGATGGCCTTGGGGACATTTGTGGGGTTGGTCTTCATATGTTCTCATTTTAGCAATGATATATTTAGGAAATAACATTTGATGCTCATTTCCTTTCCGTTGGTACTTTGTGACTAGCTACAGCTGTACTAAATCAGCTGCAAATACAGCCAGATCCTGAGAAATAATGACACATTGTGCTGGGTTGTAAAAACATGTTTTGTTTTGTTTTTTTTTTTTTTCCAACCCGGATTTATCAGGAAGCTTATTTATTTATTTATTTATTTATTTATTTATTTATTTATTTATTTATTTATTTTTGAAATTTTTGAGACATTCTAATACAAGCTTCTTGGAAAACTGAGAACAGGTGTGGAAGAGGCTCACGGAGTGCTCACTCAGATGCAATAGACAGCTCCCTGGGTAACGCCACCAACTAGTTACAGGCCTTCTTCATGAGAATTCAGTGTCTTAAAGAAGATAGAGTGCTGTGGGATGTCTTTCTACGTGCTGTGAATATGTGTTGCTCCCATTGGCTCATAAATAAAGCTGTTTTGGCCTATGGCAAGGCAGCTTAGAGACAGGTGGGAAACCCAAGGAGAGAGACAGGAAGAGAAGGGTGGAATGGGGGAGACGCCAGCCAGCCACCCAAGGAGCAGGATGCCAGCAGACCAGTAAAGCCATGGAACATGTGGCAAAACATAGATGAATAGAAATGGGTTAATTTAAAAGAGCTAGCTAGGAAGAAGCCTGAGCCATTAGGCCATACAGTTTATAAGTAATATAAGCCTCTGTGTGTTTACTTGGGTCCGAGCAGCTGTGGAACTGGGTGGGACAGAGGAAAACGTTTGACTACATGGCTGCCCAACGTGTTGGCTCGACTTTCCACCTAAAACTTGAGAGAACTTAAAAAGAAATTCTAAAATTGCGCTAAGAACATCTCTCTACTTCATGTCTTGTGTGGGCTGAGATATAGAGATGCCAAGGTACAGAGACACCGTGGCGTGCGGACTTGAGCTGCAGTATGGCAAGTTCAGTGTGGCAGATTCCCGCCACAGGACACAGTGGCGTCTCCAAGCCATGCAGCGCACTGTGTGGGGACTTAGCTGTTGCTAGTACAGGGGGGGAAAAAGAGGTTTTTGGCTACACACTGCTGGATGGAGGCCTGGACCCACTGCCTCCCAGAGTCAGCAGAGAGCATAGCTCCCAGAGCTGGTGGTGAATTACCCCTGCCATGTTGAAAGTGGAGGCTTGGTTAGGTGAAGTTGGCTTGTAGCTTTTCCTGTTCTTCTGATCTCTCAGGTTTTAACCCCAATATCTAGCTCAGGGTTTTTTATTTAATAAGACCGTTTAGCAATTCGTCTACAATAGAGTTTTAAAACTGTGCCCAGGAACCGAGGAGACGAATCAGCAGGTAAAGTGCTTACTGTTAAACCATGAAGATCTGAATACAGATCCTCAGGACCAACATAAAAAGTGGAGCATGGCTCTGTGTGCATGTAACCCCATTACTTCAGGGGAGATAGTGCAGGAGACAGGCGGATCCCTGGGACTTACTGACTACCAGCCTAGATAAAAACAGTAAGCTCCAGGTTCAATGAGAAACCCTGTCTTGAGAGAATATGGTAGATTTTAATGTAGGAAGACATCCAGTGTCTTTCTCTAGCTGCTGCGTGCACATGCTGGGTTAAGTGCACTCCCTCACTGAATACTCCATTCTCCCCCACCCATCCACCCACCCACCCCTGCCACCCCGCATACACATACATGAACCGCACCCAGCCTTCAAGTGAACTAATGTTTTCTCTTATTTATCTCCCATCAGCTCACAGACATCTCATTGAATAGGAAGCCCAGATGTCTGTAAGTATCTTATTTTTATACTTGGGCCATGGGAGAATGTTTACACTGTATACTTTCCTATTGCATTTGATAAGATATCCATGAGTGGATTTTTAAGCCGATTGTGTTTGATAAGATATCTACACATGGATTTTTTTAAAGGCTTGTGTGAACATTTACCTGCATGCCCTTTCCGCTTTTAAGTAGGTAGCAGCTGGTCAGTGAGTAATACTATAGCAACACTGGAGTGATGTTCCCAGGGTGTTATCTACTCTAATTTTTCTTACTAATGTTTATATGTATATATATATATATATATATATATATATGTGTGTGTGTGTGTTATATGCACATATATGTATAAAATATATGTGATATATAGTGTATTACTACTCTATATGCACTATTTCTATAAATCACATACTTTAAAATATACACACATCATCTTTTGTTGAGTCTCCCAGTGGTCACTTAAAGTGTTAAGAGAGGTGAGTTCCATGCTGCGCGTCTGTACAGCATTCTGCTGGTCATTTACGTTTTCTATGTCTGTTTCTTTGTTAGTAGTGGAGTTAGTACTGTCTCTCTGGGATTTAGACTCATTCAGTCACAGGAACCATGGGAAATTAAAATACCAGTATCTGTGACTTATGTCAGTGGGAGCATGGTGGCCATGGTGGACAGGAGTGGTTAGTTATTTTTCTTTTAAGGTATAAATAAGCCTCTCTCTGTGTGTGTGTTCCTCTCCTCAACCCCTCTAGAAGTCGAGGGCACCCGCATTCTGTGTGTAACCACCCAGAGCTCAGGGCCCATTTCCATCTCAAGGGGAGGAGCTACCTGAAGAAAACCAAGGACGAAAGAGCCGGGATGCAGCCTGCCAAGGCCGTTCACGAACAGGTTGAGTCTCCGAGAGAGTTCTTCAGACCAGCTAAGAAAGCGGAGCATCTGGGCCTGAGCCGGAAAGGCAACTTCAGGCCCAAAATGGCTAAGAAGAAGCCTACAGCAATCGTGAATATCATCTAGAGTGTAGGTGGCTCAGAAGCATCACCATGGGCATGGGGCATGGAGGATGATGTTCCAGGGGCCTTTGGGACACGTTGCTATAGGAAGACATGGCAGAATCAGGAACACAATACATAGGGACACCCTGATTAACCAGAGTTTTAAAAAAAGGGTCTCCGTGAACCAAGATTGTATTTCAACCTAAATTTAGGTGCAAGCAAGGCAAATTACAAAAAATAAGAAATAAGAAAGTAAAACTTGAAGCACTTTTATCCCATCGTTCTGGTAAACATGAACCTGTAACTTCTAAAATAATTGGCCCAGGCTCCAACTGTCCTGGTCTCTGGGCTTCTATGCAGTCAGTGGTCATTGGTCCTTGGGCCACACAAGACACCAGGCTTTGGTGTCCACTGCTCTCTGAATTATGAGGCAAGGAATGTGACTGTGAAGTTCTACTTTTTAAAAAAATGTATTATTCATATCTAGTGTTTTGAGACAGGGCCTTGCTCTTCTGTGGAGCCCTGGCTGGCTTGGAACTTGACATACCCCAGGCTGGCTATGAACTTGCAGTAATCCTCCTGCCTCTGCCTCCCAAGTGCTGGGGTTACAGGTGTGTGCCACCACCCCTAGTTGGGAGTGTCAAGTTCTGGTGAGAGCAGTGAAATACAAGTTTTTTTTGTCCTTGTTTGTTTGTGTTTGGACTCCCTTTGGTACATTTGAAAGTCTCTATAATAAAAGCTCTGGTTACCCTTAAGGATTCTGGTGAATCGAGACTTCAATCTCCTGGGTGGCTTACCAGATGTGTTCAGTTAGACCTCAGTTAGTTTCCACTTTGCCAGATGGCTTTTAGGTTTGTCAGCTTCAGATCTGGGGTCCTTCCGAGCATATTCATTCAGATTTGGGCACACCCCAGCTGCCTTCTTTGGCTAAGCACGCCGCACCCTCAGAGCTGTCTACCGCCCTCTGTCTAGATAGCTGCCCAAACCCTTGGGGTCAGCAGCATCATTGATGTGGTGCCCAAGTGCTTGATGTGCCAGAGGAGGGCACGTTCAGTGTACCAGGAACATCCTGGGCATGTGGCAGGGACGCCCAGCCTTCTGTTACTACCTGCTTCCCTGGAAGTACCACTGGCTTGCTATCTATTAACCGTGAGCAAGCATGCCCTTCTCTTTGCTGACTTCCTTTTCCACCCGAAGCTCACGTCACCTCTTGCTACTTCTATGACTAGTGTACACGTACCTACCTGTCACTCATGCACCTAGGGTGTTCACTGTGCAGTGCATTCTATCGTCATTTCCGGGGGGAAAAAAAGGATGCATGGGGGATCTGACCTCTGACACCATCCTCCCCAAATGGTATTGTCCCCATAAGAGAACTCTGAAGAATCTCCCGTCTTTAAATTTTCTTCTAGAAGGATTTTTCAACTTTTTCCTTGAATTGCACAATACCATCAGGTCTCTAGAGTGTACACATGCTGACATCCTTCGTAAACCAGGGATAATGTCCATAGGTATATACATATATAACATATACACAATATATATATACGTGGAGCATATTAATAGTTTATTTTTAAATATTCATGGAAAAAGTATGTGTTTGTGGTGGGTGGCTTTAAAACTATATAGCTTTGTTTCTGTAAATCAAATTCTTTTACTTTAAAAATTAAAACTGTAACCTAATTAACACTAGTAGAATTATTGTTATTGCAACACGCATCTGAGGAGCATTACATTAAAAATAGATAATGAAGCAGTGACTTAGGAAGCCAATAAATTGAAAAGGATATTTTCAGATATTTGGAGCCTATCCTCAGGGAAAGGCTGATGTTTGAGTCTTCACCGACTTCCGGCTTCTGGGGGCAGATCTTCCACGTGGTGTATGGGCAGATACCAACTGGGGAAAGAACATAGTTGTGGTTACCACCGTTGAGGCTGACATTGTGAAAACTGTACTGCTGTCGTTTATTTGGATCAGCAATCTCCTCCATAGTTATTTATTACTGATGTTGATATCATGATTGCATTTTAGCCTTCTCCACACTGACATGTGACTGGGTGGTGACGGTACTGCATGCTCCCTGTCCTGTGGTGTGTGCTCAACAACAACAGCTTGGTTGTGAAGATAATATAGCCAGATTGGTTTCCCATTTTCTTTAAAGTAATTCATTTTGGGTGTTTATTTAACATGCCTAGAAGGAATGACAGCCCTCTTTAACAGTGACACATGGTCATCTTTGGAGAGCACCATAATGTTGTATCTACTCCGTAGACGTTACACAAAACGAATAGTTTTGAGATTTAATTACTAAATTAAAAAAAAAATCTTGTAAGTTCCAACTGGATTCTGACCCCCATACAAAGGAAAGATATTAAGTTCAATAGACTTCCTAGAGACAGAAATCGGCTACTGAGGTATGGGAGCTGGCTCACAGAAGGGCTCATTCACTCACACCATGGCGAAGTTCCACTTATGTGTTATCTGAGGCAATCAACCTTAAATTTGAGGCAGTGACTTTTTGAATAAATCGCCAAAGTTTTTGAGAAACCATAGTCAAGGTTTAACTAAAGTAAAAATTGAATTTTATTATTTATTTTGTAAGGGGAAAAGATCTGTTGAACTGTTCTTTCCCCCCACCCCTCCCCCAGCCCCCAAACTAGGAACAGATTCTTAACTGTAAGTGTGACTTGCTTGGAAGCTGTATTCCAGTATTCTGCAGGGCCAGTCAATTGTATAGAAAGTTAGAATATTTCTGTTCCCAGGGTGAAAAAAGAAAGTTTTTAGATTATGAAATATTATGATAATAAAGCTATATTTCTGACTAACATGTTGGTCTGTTTATTCTAGGTCAAGTCTTTTGGGCAAGTCAAATTGACTGCATCACTAACAATGAACAAAACTCTGCTTCACAAATAACCTGTTCATTATGGACATAATCACTGTGACCTTCAACACCTCTCAGCCTGCAGGGAAACTAGCGTGTTCATTTGCCTGCCCTCTAGTACTACATCTCAGTGTCTTTTTACATCTTTTCACATTAAGGGGGCCTCATTAAAAGCCTGATCAGGCCAGGCAGCGGCGGCGCACGCCTTTAATCCCAGCAGTCGGGAGGCAGAGGCAGGCAGATCTCTGTGAGTTCGAGGTCAGCCTGGTCTACAAAGTGAGTTCCAGTAAAGGCGCAAAACTACACAGAGAAACCCTGTCTCAAAAACAAACAGACAAACAAACAAAACCTGATCAGCATCTTTCCCTGTCTTCCTCTAGGACTATGAATAATTTCCCCAACACCTCAGTTCTGAACTTGTTAACTCCTAGCAAAAAAAACTATAAACAGATGTCACAGTGTACCCCAGCCTGCATCTGCTGCACATCATTTTTGCTGTAAAGCCCAGAGAGTACTTTGAACAGGTTGCAAAGACAGGAACCCTTCAACCACTGGTCGTCTTCTTCTTCTTCTTCTTCTTCTTCTTCTTCTTCTTCTTCTTCTTCTTCTTCTTCTTCTTCTTCTTCTTCTTCTTCTTCTTTTCTTTTTGGTTTTTCAAGACAGGGCACCCGCCGCCCGGGCACCCACTGGTCTTCTAAGGAGCATGGAACTGTGGGAACTCAGGAAACTCCAATTATCAGTCTCTTGTAGCTCTTGGTGAGATGGCCTTGCTCTGCTCTCAATACTTAGGAAGTGTTAGGTTAGTAGGTGTACCATGTTACAGGTTTTTTTGTTTTTTGTTTTTTTGTTTTGAGAACTAGCATGATAGTCTTGATTATCCCCCTGGCATTCAAAAATGTAAGTTAGTGTCTTGAATTCCAGGGACAGCATGCATGTCCAATCCTGAACATGAGACTTGGAGAGATTTCAAATGGTGACTGATGGGCAATGTTAAAAATTGGATTCCTTTACAGGACTCACTAGCTCAGCACGATAGTCCTCAGTTCCATCCATTTTATTCTGTCCGATTTTAACATGTTTTGTCTCATTTGCAAAAGCTAAGGAGAAACGGAAAGGCATGAGACGGCAAGGGAGACAACCAAGGGTGTGAAAAGGAAGAGGAAGGGGAAAGAGAGTAATAAAGAGAGCCAGGAGGTGAAATGGTCCCAGAGGACATTAGATGCACATAAAGAAATGATACAATAAACCCCATTCCTTTAGCTGGGCATAAAGTCTGTAATCCCAGTCCTCAGAAGGCAGAGGAGGGAGGATCAAGAATTCAAGGTCATCCTCAGCCACACAGCAAGTTCAAGGCCAACCCGGGGATACATGGTAGTCTGTGGGAAAGGAAGGAAAGAAAGAATGAAGGAGAAAAGAAGGGGAGGGAAGAAGGAAGGAGAAAGGAAGGAAGGAAAAACTGTATAAAAATGAATACCTACTAATAAAAAAGTGAAAGAAAAACACAGATGCTTCTAACACGAAATTTCCACAGAACTTCACCCTGTGCACAACTCCAAAGAAACCTCACACTTAGGCCTTTAAATTATAAACTTGGAAAGTAAAGGTGGCAGAAATCTTGGCGACCTTGCATTAGCAATTTGGTAGCTAGGACATTACACCGTGTACCACAAGGGGACACACTGACAAAATTTACCTTGTCAAAACAGAAAACTTCATAAATGAATTGTAGATAGAGTTTTCCTGCCTGGCCCACGGTCAGGATAAATCTCTTTCACCTGCCAGTCCCACAGCCGCTCAGACCCAACCAAGTAAACACAGAGACTTACATTGCTTACAAACTGTATGGCCGTGGCAGGCTTCTTGCTAACTGTCCTTACAGCTTAAATTAATCCATTTCCATAAATCTATACCTTGCCACATGGCTTGTGGCTTACCGGCATCTTTACATGCTGCTTGTCCTGGCGGCTGGCTGGCAGTCAGTCAGTGACTCCTTCTGCCTTCCTGTTCTTTTTATTCTCTCTGTTAGTCCCGCCCATACCTCCTGCCTAGCCACTGGCCAATCAGTATTTTATTAGCAACACATTTGCCATACAGAACATTCCCACAGCAATGAATTGTTAAGAAAACGAAACAGATAGATACATACAGGTGGCCAGAAACCATTTTTTTAATTGGACTCCTTTTTGCGGCATTAAGGCAGTAGAGTTTTATAACTGTGTTTTGTGTCAACAAAATGAATGCATGTCCTGTCTCACAACAGGACATAGGCAGCAGTTTCCCAGGATAGGAAATAACTACCCAGGAGAGGAACTTAATCTCTGGGCAGGCTGGGTTCCGCCACCCTGGAATGGGGACACTGATAAATTTTGCATATGCCTTGGCAGGTACCTAGAGTGGTACATGAGGACTGGTCTTGTGACGAGAGGGGGATAGGATGGCTGCCGCCGAGTATCTGAAGTGTCACACGGAGGGTGGCCTGCCTTGTGGCTGCAAGAGACATTGCTGGAATCAGTGAAAGAAGATGATAAAGAATCAAAAATCAGATCATTTAGTAATGAAGAGTGTCTTAAATGCAGCACTGATGGGGTTACATTGGGAACAAGTGAGTTTCCTATGTGAGCAGCTCTTCATGGCAGGTAGGATTTCACAGTGGCATTAGACCGGAGACTGCTAAAGCGGCCCTGGACTTTATGACAATATGTATAGATGTTGCATTAATATAAATGTTGGCCATGTAAAGCAAGCAGAGGTGACAAATTGATTCGGGAGATTTTATTTTCCTGTTGTGGGCTTTGTAAAGTTTTCTGTAACCCACGTCTGTGTCTGCCCTTCCAGAGTCCTTGGGAGGCAGGTAGAAACAACTGAAGCTCCCCATGCTTCCGTGAGCAGGTGGGGAAACAGTGGCTGGAGAAAGGAGAGATCAAGCTTGGCACAGTGGCTTCGGCATGTGGTGTGTCTCAGTTGGCTGAGTGGGGCTTTGATGTTTTCAGAGAAGGTTCGTTTTTGTTACAACACGGCTCCTGACAGCGAGCCAACGGCTTCATCTGGTGCTCCGTTGACTCAACAGCGATCCTTTCCAGCGCTGGGGAGAACTTGGCCGTGTTGGACCTAGTGAGACACGAGGTGGGCCGTGTCGGGCTCCAGTGTCGTGCCTTCCTCCAGTCTGTTCCCTGTCGTGCTGGCTATACATCAACATTTGTCTTTGTTATGAAAATAGGTGACTTCATCGTGTTTTACAGCAAAAGCGGGACTTAATGCACTTTGCAGAAGTTTCTAGGACCCGGGAGTCAGAACCAAAAAAAGTGTCAGTCTGACTTTTTACCCAGCTCTTGTTTCCAACGTTGAGCCTCTTCACTATTAAAAGTGGAGGTGATCATACATTCATGTGTCTGTTAATGCCACAGAGATCCCGTGTTCTGAAATTCAGCTTATCATCAATAATCAGTTAATGCCTCAGGGGCTGGGAAGGTGGGTTGGGGGTTAAGGGTTTGTTGTATAGCATGAGATCTTGACTTTGGAAATCCCTTACCCATGTAGAAGACTGTGCATGGTGCAAACCCCTATGGCCCCAGCACTGGTAGGTTGGGATGGGGGCTCAGCTGGCCAGCCAATCAGTCTAGCCACTTGCTGAACTCCAGAATCAGTGAGAGACTGTGTCTCAAAACAATGAGAATGATACAAGAAGACATCCAAGGTTGGCCTCTGGTCTCCAAGGGCACATGCACATACTTTCCCACCCCTAGTGACCTACTTCTTCCAGGTCATCAGACTGCCTAAGTTTCCAGGTCCCAAAGTAATATGACCATCTCGGGGCTAAGCACTCAAATCATGAGCCTACAGAGGACACTATATATTCAAGCTATAACGTTCTGTCCTTAGCCTCCTCCAAGGGCTGATGCCTATCCCGTAATAGAAAATGCATTTAATCCAAATTCTAGAAGCTACTAAAATTCTTCTGATACTTACATTTAACTTTTAAAAAATAAGAAGAAAGTTATATACTTTCAGTATATTGTGGTACACAGTGTCCAAATTAGGTCATAGAAAGGAGAGATGGGACCTGTCTTAGTTCATGTTCTGTTGCTGCGAAGAAACACCATGACCACGGCAACTCTTAGAAGTGGAAGCATTTGATTGGAGGCTTACCTACAGTTTCAGAAGCTTAGCTCTTGTCATCATGGCAGGGAGCATGGCAGGCACGGGGCTTGGGAAGTAGCTGAGAGCTACATCCTGATCCATAGGTGGGCAGGCAGCAGGCAGAGAGACTGGGCCTGGCATGAGCTTTTGAAACCTCCAAGCCTACCCCCAAGGACGCACTTTCTCCAGCAAGCCAACACCTACTTCAACAAGTCCACACCTCCTAATCCTTCTAATCCTTTCAAACAGTTTCTACTCTTTGGTGACTTAAGCATTCAAATATATGAGCCTATGGGAGTCATTCTTATTCAAATGACCACAGAACCTAAGACATAAAACCAAGAAGATTATCATTACATCCTACAGCTCCATGTCCAACACCCAGAGTAAGTGGTGTTCTGATGTGAGCTCCCACAAGCTTGGGCAGCTCCATTCCTATGCTCTCGCCATCTGCAGTCCACCAGACTGTTTTCTTGGGCTGGCTTGAATTGTAGCCTACCACTGTTATTGGAAGATGTTCCACATTTCTGGTATCTTTACCATACCAAGGGTACATCATAGTGTGGGACCTGCACTCACAGCTTCATTCAGCACACTCTGAGGGCCTCTCTGAAGAGAACCACCCACTTCCATACACCTTCTTAAAAGCCCGAGAAGCCTCAATCACTGCATAGCTCCTGCGTTCTGTGTACCCACAAAACAAGCACCTCATAGATGAGGCCAAGGTCTGCCAACCTCACGGTCATCTTGGACTTTGTTTGCAGTTATCTGCGAATACCTGAGTGGTAGAACCCAGAAAAATACTTCCCTATGGGGTCCTTTGCAAATAGAGTATCCCAGTGGCTCTTTCCTCTCAAGAAAAAGTCTTTCACATGAACTTGCCGTTTCATTCCTTTGACCCCATGGTGGATGTGGTCTGGTCAGTTTCCTTTTGTCCCAGTGAAAGATGGTTGGCTTCTCTTTAATAGCACTGATCTATTTATTGACTACAATTTCTAATTCATTCTTTTTTTCTGGCCAGGCAGCAAAATTTTCAGATTCTTCTGCTATGCTCCTTGTTTTCAGTTTTTACTCTAAAGCTCATTAAAATCAAGCAACAATGATGACACCACATCTTAAATACTAGCCTCTCTTAAAATTTCTGCTGTCAAATTAATTAGTCCATTTTTTTTTAAACTCAGCCTCTCCAAAAATTTAAGACATGGACAAAACACATACAATTCTTTGTCAGAGTGTAACATGAATGTCTCCTAGTCCAATACCCAACAGAGTCCTTGTTCCCAGCTGAAACCTCATGAATTGGCCTTTACTGTATACGTTTTGGTTAGCATTCTAGCGTTAATCCAGTCTTCTGAGATCCCACTAGAATCATTCATTAAGCTCTGAGCACACTAGGACTTCTATACTCCATATTTCCAAACTCTTCCTAATTCTCCAACAAGCCATTCCAAGAGTATAGGAACCATGTGGTTAGGTTTAATCACAGCAACAACCCTACTTCTGGTACCAATTTTGTGTATAGGCTGCTTCTTCCATTGCTGTGACCAAAATGGTAACATAATAATTTAAAGAAGGAAGGATTCAATCTGGCTCAAGGTTTCAGAAATTCTAGCTTATCATGGTGGGGAGCGTATGGCAGAGCAGAACAGTTCACACCTTGATGGACAAGACGCAGAGATCAGGCAGGAAGGAGCAACTGATAATATACTACCAAGAAACTACGCTCCATAACCTACTTCCTCATGCTCAGTCCCACCTCCTGAGTTTCCAGGACTCAGAACAGTACTGCCATCCAGAGACCATGCATTTAAGTCATATGTCTGTGAGAGACCCAAAATATTCATTTACATAACAGAAAAATAGAGTCCTCTGAGAAATTCTGCCTTTAAAAACAACTTTCTCTGTTTTTTTAAGCACACCAATCAAGTTTTGTAGTTGTTGTTGTTGCTGCTTGGGACTAAACCAAGGGTGTTTCTCATGGTAGACAAGTTCTCTACTCCTGAGTTACAACCCCCGCCCACAACAATTGTATAGTCTTTGTCTGTGGACTTCATTATTTATGTCACTGGTAGTTTTATTTCTGTTATATTTCATTCCCCTCTGTTTTTAGTCATATTACCCAGAGTCACTTCATATCTAGGTTTTTATTTTCAATTAAATGCTGATAACTGCCCACAAGAATCATAGAGGCTCCAAATGCCTTTTTATGGCAGCAGAAATAGCTGAGCGTTCATGTCTCAAACCACAAGTAGAAGGCAGAGAGAGACTGACTGGGAATGGCACAAGACTTTCGAAACTTCAAAGTCCTGCCCCAGTGACACACCTCTTCCAACAAGGCCCCACCTCTTAATCCTTTCCAAACAGTTCCACCAATCAGGGACTAAGTAATCTGGGCAAGTATTAAATCATAAGAGCCTATGGGGGTCATTCTAATCAAAACAAAACAAATGCTTTTTGATTGACAGTTCAACCACATAACTTTTTCATTTTGATTTCACCTTTGAATTCTGTTCCTTGGATTACCTTCAGCTTTGTACAAACCTCTCACTCTTTCCCCAACACAGGTCACATGGCTTCATCTCCCACACAGTGGATTTGAAGTTGGCCTAACAGAAGTGCTCTGAAACTGAAATTTAGTATAAGCCGAATCCAAAGAGAATCAAATGTAAGAAATGGTGTGTGGTGTAGAATAACTGTGTGTACCCAAGTTGACATTCTCCTAACAGAGGTAGAAGGAATACTTGATCTTGGCATTAATTCTCTGAAGAATCCATTCAGGATAAGACATTTCCATGTATTTCTACTACTAAATCCAGAAACAAATGTCCAATATCTTGAAAGAAGAGCCTTTTAATTCCCACTTCTTGAGGACAGCAAGTTGGAGAAATAGCTGACAGATTCAAGACGTTTAGAAGGTCTTGGATCATGACATCACTGGGTGGTACTTTGTAGCTTTTCTATTTATATTGAAATCTTAGTGGACTGGGGGCATTGAGCAGACATATAATCCTAGAACATGAGTTTTTATAATTGATGTACTCCTTCAATCCAATACAAGGACACTTAGAGGCCAGTCCTTCTGATTTGAGATCAAAATAGATCTAGTTATTATTTATTTATTTATTTATTTATTTATTTATTTATTTATCTATTTAGTTGTATAAGAATTTTGGAAACAATATTAAAATGAATACCTCATACAAGAAATTCAACCTTGATAAATGCATTTACTTTGCTTACCAAAAATTGTTCCTTAAATTCTCACACTGGTCCTCAAATGCTTGAGCCTAAGCTAAGGGCAAGGTGCTTTTTTCTCCTCACTTTGCACCACAATAATGGTCCCTGATGCTTCTGCCTGATGCTGACTGTTATGAACATCTGATCTGAAGTGTTGGAGAGCAGACTATTTTAATATCATATGCCCTCTAGTTATTCTTCAAATGCCGTTAATGATTCCAGCGAAAGAAGCACACTGTAGCTTCTCATAAATAGAACCTGCTGTGAACATGGACAAAATGTCCACTCCCGTTTTTTTGTTAAAGCCACACACCATCCAGTTGAAGTTCTTTCCATGGCCTTTACCTCTGAAGGGTTGGGTTAGGAAAACCATGGAAATCTTTCCATGAGAAAGATGGAAATTATCTCTTCTTAATCAAATCAGCGGGACACTGTCCGACATTCCTCAGATGTATTTGTCAAACTCAAGTTAGATGTGCGTCAGTATCCACAATACAGATGACACTGATTCATTTTTTCTTGGAAATGGGAAGGATTTAGAACCTTCCATTTTTATACCTTGGGAAGCTGAGCCATGTTAAATGGAGTGATGTTCCAGTAATTAGCTAGCAAGCCTGTGGCAAAGAAAGAGCCACACCCCAAGCCTCTTAAATTTTTATAAACCAGAAATTCTAAAACCTGAACAAGAATAGTTTATTTTTATTTATAAACTTGATTTCCTTTTACAATGTACCAATATATTTTTAAAGAATATGCTGATCTCTTTAAATAGCTAGGTTATTATTTTATTTTGTCATTAGAAATAGACTAAGCCTGAAATCTAAGTTATATTTTCTTTTATGCAGTTAAGGTCTACCAGAGCACCTCACTGCACACAGCTAGTTTTTTAGGTAGGGTTGCTATTGCTGTGATGAAACACCATGACCAAAATCAAGTTGGAGAGGAAAGGCTTTATTTTGCTTGTACTTGCAAGTAAAGTCCAGTCCTGGGGAAAATCAGGGCTGGAATCTGATGTAGAGGCCATAGAGAGGTGCTGCTTATTGGCTTGCTCTTTGTGGCTTACTGAGCATGTTTTCTTATAGAACCCAGGACTACCAGCCCAGGGTTGGCCCCACCCACAATGGGCCCAGCCATCCCCCATCAGTCACTAACTAAGAAAATGCCCTACAGGCTTTCCTATAACCTGATCTAATGGAGGCATTTTATCAATTGAGACTCCTTCCTCTGAGATTTGTGTCAAGAAGCCAGGGCAGCTGGGATCCAGGACAGCATAATTCCCTCCATCTTTGTAAGGACACAAACTGAAAACTGCGTCTTAGGTAACTTTATTCTGGGAAGAGACTATTGAAATGCCCGTGAGGTGTTTATTGTCATAACCCAGAGATGAATGCATTTTTTTTCATGTTTCAATGACTTTACATAACTATAAGCAGGCGAAGAAACCAAGGAGAGCAGACTGAGAACTTAACAAACGTTACTCCATGGCAGTCTTTGGAGTTCTTGGCCTGGGCCGCAAGAGTCATATGTTAATTTTCTGCAAATGAATGGTGAACTCAAAAGCACATGGTGGCTTTCTTTCATATTTCCTCCTCTAGTTCTTCCAGTGACCTGTCAAGGCACCCAATCCCTCCTGGAATGTTCCTGTTTTCTTTTCTGAACCCTGACCCATAAAGCATTTTGTATCAGAAGAGTTCTGGAAAATAACCATTCCAATGAAGGAATCGAGTCTACTTACGTTTAAGGTCGTTGATAACCAATAGTGGCTGGTGACTCTTCAGTTACATCCGTCAAGATAGAATTTGCCTATTTTCGTTTATTTGTGCTTAGAGTAAAATGTCTACTGAGAGGAATTCTTTATGAAGCCAAATGGCTGTCGTAATGAATTATTTCGATAGGAACAATAAAAAGGACCGTGGGAAATCCTGGTTGAATTTACAGGCTCAAAGCTTGAAATGTCTGGGTTTAAACATGGTTGAACAAACATAATTACAACTATCCTAAAGTAACATATTCCCTCTTGTACTAATGATGCTGAGACATCTTGAAGCCACAGTCAGTTTGGTTATACAGGCTCCCAGACTGCAGTGTGAGTAGAGATGTCTCTTGGGAAAATGAACTCATTGACTGACACTCTGAATATCAGAATCAGAGTGGGGGAAATTGGGGTGACTATGAAAATCCAATAAATCCCTCAAATCCACCAAGTTGTCCCCTTTCCTCTTGGAAGGGGAGGTTAACTACTCCTTTTCAGACACCCTATTATGACTTCACCTAGAATTTGCTGCAAATAGACATGGTTTTGTTTAAGATTCACTTCATGCCACATTGTCCCCAGATCCATACACTGGTAGAGAACTATCCAACATGCTACAGGGAACAAGGACAAATTCTAAGCCACGGGAGACAGTTTAAATGCCAAATCAGTGGCTGATTTGTGTTGGCAGAAGCTTGGGGAATATTGTAGGAATGGATTTTATTATAAGCTACATCATTTAGGACCCGGTCAGTGTGTTCTCATGAATTAATAGGAAGAAATAGAAATCCTGGGTTCATTTCGTGAACTCAAGCAACGAAAAACGGCTTTGCCATGCGCTTGGCTGTTTGAAGCGGGAGTTGATGGTGGCTTGTGGTAAACAAGTTGGGCCCCTGAAAAAATGGGGGACAGAACGAAGAGAAAGAATCTACAGGTGTAGGGGGGTAGGAATGTTGTAAAGGTCTGTCATGCCTGTCCCGCTGTCCACTCTCACTGGCCCCTTTAAGATGAGCTCATCAGACGGTCTCATAACCAAGACGTTGAGAAAACCAGCTAAATGTCCTTGCGGGGCTCTACAGCGTCTGTCTTGAGCAACGGCAGCCGGAAAGACTGTCCCTGGAAAGAGCTCTTTGAGTGTGATGAAGATGGCAGGACCCTGAAGCGGATGAGCTAGAGACAAAGTCGGTGTGTTGCAGAAAGACAGGCTGATCCCTGAGACGTGCTAGCCAGCCAGTGTAGCCGAAACAGTCCACTCAGGGTCAGCAAGGGTGTCTCAAAAGAAAAGGCGGAGTGCATTGAAGGGAGACACCTATCCCCTGGTTTCCACATACACAGGCACATATGAGCATATACACCAACACACACACACACACACACACATCATACATATACATGCATACATACACCACACATACACACACATTACAAACACATTATACACACATACACTACACATACACACCACACACACACACATTACACACACTACACACATACACATTACCCATCACACATACAACACATTACATATACACTATGCATATACACACATTACACACACCACACATACACACACATTACAGATACAGACACATTACACACACACACACACACACACACACACACACACACACACACGACACATACACACACATTACAGACACACACACACCACACATACACACACATTACAGACACATACATCACACATACACACACATTACAGACACACACATACATACACATTACACATATACACACAGCTACACACACACTACACACACACACACACACACACACACACACACACACACACACACACACCAATAGCAAGTAGAGTTACCGCACTAACATGCATTTTGATTTCACATATTTCATGAAAAGTGGAATAAAGGGGACCCTTCACTGTATTAGTGATTTCAGAATTTCTTGGGAAATTTTTAGCAATCAGGATTTGAGATAATATTTCATTTTGAAAATGAGAAATGAAAGTGTTAAATGTTTATTTTAACTCTGAGGAGGATATGAGAGACTTTCCTCGGATTATTATAAATGATTACAGTTCTTCATTCAAAACAAGATTTTAACAGAAAATCCTTGCTATGAGGGTAATGTAGGTGATACTGAAAGAGAAGTATGTAAATCAAATTTAATGATGATTTTTTTCCATTTTATCACAGGGATTAGGGTTACCAGGAGAACGCAGCTCTATGAATCCAATTAGGCTGTAATGAAATGCATGCTTTGAGCTTACACAGCAATTGATTTAGAGAGGGAAATAATTATAATTACCGGCATGATATTTGGCACTGTGATTATACACTAGGTTATTCTGATTATTGAAATCATTCTGATTTTCAGAATGGGATGTTCTTTGTCTTCCACAGTGTGTTCAAGTTCACGGGGTCTGTCATGTGTTCCGGTGTCTTTGGATATGCAGTGGGGGGAGAGAGCTGCAGACAGAATAAGGACACAAGGTCCTGATGAAGAAAAAATTAGATCTGATTACAAATGACTTTGTGTTTTTAATGAGTTTTTATAATAGACCACAAAAATATCATCTGTAGGAAAACAAAATGGTTGATTCTAACCGATTCTGAAAACGCTAATTTAAGAGCGACACCCCCCTCCGTGTGTGTGTGTGTGTGTGTGTGTGTGTGTGTGTGTGTGTGTGTG